>JAVJIF010011900.1:0-7500 GCA_038442645.1 Agave tequilana | reverse complement strand
TGCCTTATGTAAAAGATTTTTTATATTTTTAAAAAGTAGATTAGCCATGCGACCCTAAGATCAGTTCGCGTACATCACATCTTATAAAAAATACTATATTAATTACACTGAATTAAATGAAAGTAATTAATATTCTTTCTACCGTGATACAACAACAGTCTAGAAAAAAGAGATGCACTAATGTTAATATCGATAAAGGAATGATGTGCACCATACATAATCTAAAGATATAGGCAAACAATTCTATAAAAAGTTAATTTGTACTTCAAGTATTAAACCTCTGGCAAAAAGAAACTCTTCGGATTCTCCCGCAATAAATCTTCAATTAAATATTTAATTTTTTTTACCACTTCCTACCATACTCAACCGTCACCTGTAACAATTATTATTACTATTCATGTTCTTCCATAATATTGACCTTTATATAATGCTTGTAACTAATATATACCTAAAAACTATATTTTTGCTCTTCCTTTTCAATTTGATTTCAAAAACTTCCAAAAAATAATTCATTCTTGAATCATGTCTTCCCCATCTTCTTCCTCTGAACACTTAGATTTCAACTTCAATCGTTCCCCCAGGTCCTTTTCTTCAGGATATTCTAGTGAATCTGATACCAGCCTGGACTTCACTCCTTTTGACTATCTCACTACATCAAATAATGTATTAACTGATCCTCCTATTCATGAGGATAATGAAGTTTTCATGTGGGTTAGTGAGGAAGACATTATTCCTCTGCCACTTGACAGAGACATGCTTGATGAAAGCATGTCCTCTGATGCTGTAGGCTCGCTTTCTCGCAACGGGTCAGACGAAGAGCTTGATAGAGACGATCCATTCTGGGAGTTTATCGGTGAAACAAAAAACCTCAAAAACATGAAGATGATAAGAAAATAAGTGATGAACAGGAAGAGCAGAAGAATGAAGACGACGAATCTGCTTATGATGGTGATAATGACGAGGATTAGGATTTCCTGATCTTCTGATATTCAACCTTATTTTGTCTTCTTTTAAAAGCTTTTAATTCTCTTTTTTTGTAAGGTCTCTTTCTCACTATATTAACTTATAAGCTCTTTTAATTACATATCAAACTGCGACTGCTGTTCTTAAACACTGCGACCATAGTCGCAGTGCTACTACGCATGCAATAAGTAAAAATAATTCATACTTTATAAGCAAAACATATAAAAACATACGTAAACTGCAACTATAGAATCAGTACTTATTCACCGTTATTACATTTAACTTAGCAAAAAAAAATCATCAAGAAAAATGCAGTCGAGGGTAGTGCGACCATAGTCGCAGTCCATGATCGCATACTATATGTAAAAACCAATTTAATAGTTCATAGGAGGATCAGACAACAGTCAGAAATGAAGAACAAAAAAATATAAAATAATACGTAAACTGCGATTATACTATCGCTCTCGTTAAGTACTGCGACCATAGTCGCGGTAGTGCGACCATAGTCGCAGTCCATGATCGCATACTATATGTAAAAAACCAATTTAATAGTTCATAGGAGGATCAGACAACAGTCAGAAATGAAGAACAAAAAAATATAAAATAATACGTAAACTGCGATTATACTATCGCTCTCGTTAAGTACTCGACCATAGTCGCGGTAGTGCGACCATTGTCGCAGTCCATGACCGCATACTATATGTAAAAACAAATTTAATAGTTCATAGGAGGATCAGACAACAGTCAGAAATGAAGAACAAAAAAATATAAAATAATACGTAAACTGCGATTATACTATCGCTCTCGTTAAGTACTACGACCATAGTCGTAGTAGTGCGACCATAGTCGCAGTCCATGACCGCATACTATATGTAAAAACCAATTTAATAGTTCATAGGAGGATCAGACAAGAGTCAGAAATGAAGAACAAAAAATATAGAATAATACGTAAACTGCGATTATACTATCGCTCTCGTTAAGTACTGCGACCATAGTCGGGTCCTTGATCGCATTATACATTACATGCGAAAAAAAGTAAACTGCGACTATATTAAAAATCATTAAATATCAAATCAGATAAAAAAATTAAAGAAGCAATAAAATTAGTTTCGTGATTTAATAAAAAAAAGTTGGCAGTTTGGCCGCAGTTATAAAAGATAATTGTCACAAAAATTAAATAACGTCATAAAATATAAAAATATAATAAACTATACATATCCACTGTCTTTTACCGACAGAGTAGCTTTCATAAGGGGTATCTAGTAATTTAACTTCTTCCTATAAGCGGGCCGCAAGTTAGTGGGGTGACAAATCTTGAGCCACGTCACCGCAGGTTGGCAGAGTTCTCTCAGCTGCAGGCTGATATACATTTCTCTCTCTCTATATATATATATATATATATATATATATATATATATATATATATATATATATATATATATATATATATATATATATACACGTGTATATATATATACACGTATATATATATATACATATATATATATGTATATATATATACATGTGTGTGTGTGTGTGTGTATATATATAGGGGTTACTGTACCTCAGCAGCCAGCTGAGAGAGTTTCTCAGCCGGCATGACGTGGCTTCATATTAGCCGCAGAGAAGTCAAAAATTTAGGCAGTAAAAGGATCCCTCAATCACTTTTCGTTGCCCAATGACTGAAGTACCCTCACTTTCACTTTTAACCTGGCTACAACTGTTCCTCCACTAAAAAAAATTACAGATCGAAAAATTTTGAGCTTTTTCAAACAAAAAAATTACAGATCTTGATAACTAGATTTTAGAAAAATAATTTATTTTAAAAGAATGCAACCATGGTCGCACTTATGTTCAAGTTTTTTTTGAAAAGATGTTTTACTCACATAAAAATCTATTACCGTGACTTGAAACGTTTTTTTTTTTGTTTTCTGAAACTGCAATCAAGTCACAGTTTCTAAAAAGAAAATTTTGGATTTAATTTTTTAATATTATTTTCACTTTTTAGATTTATTTTTGTTTTACATTGCGACCTTTGGTCGCAGTGTTGTAGCCTTTTTTTTATTTTTTTCGATTAGGGTCGCAGTATTTTTTCGACCTTCCTAAGCTAAATAGGATACTGTGACCGTGGTCGCGGTCTTATGAAATAAGAGTCGCAGTCAATGAAAGCAATGACAATAATCTCATAAGTTTATTAATTAAGATAATTAGAAGATTGCGACTTCGATCGCAGTCTTATGTAACAGCAGTCTCTTTGAGAATGTTTTGTTTGGTCAATGAAAGCAGTGACAATAATCTCGTAAGTTAATTAATTAAGATGATTAGAAGATTGCGACTTCGATCGCAGTCTTATGTAACAGCAGTCTTTTTGAGAATGTTTTGTTTGATAACAATGCGACCTTGATCATAGTATTTTTTATTAAGTAATCTAAATAGGATACTTGGACCATGAATGCATTCTTATGAAACAAGAGTCTCATGAAATAAGAGTCGCAGTCAATGAAAGCAGTGACAATAACCTCGTAAGTTAATTAATTAAGATGATTAAAAGATTGTGACTTCGGTCGCAGTCTTATATAATAGCAGTTTCTTTGAGAATGTTTTGTTTGATAACAATGCGACCTTAGTCATATTATTTTTTTATTAAGTAATCTAAATAAGATACTGCGACCATGGTCGCATTCTTATGAAACAAGAGACATAGTCAATTGAAGCAGTGAATAATGTCTCGAGAGTTAAGCAATTAAGATGATTAGAAGACTGCGACTGAAGACTGCGACATTGGTCGCAGTCTTATGTAATAGCATTCTTTTTTAACTTATTTTTCATTTTTGCGACCAAGGTCGCTGTCTTTTTATTAATAAATTTTAATTGGACTGCGACTTTAATCGATGTCTTGTAAAACAAATGGTTTGAAGATAAAATTCCAAACAGCCTTACTTAGCGTTTTAGATGTAAAATTACGAAGGTCGCAGTTGCTTAAATTAGCGTTTTAGATCAATGCGACTTGTACAATAAATAAAAAGGAGAAAAACCTGATCCGGAAATCGCTATTTTCAGAAAAAACTTTATGGCAGGCAGGAAAAGGAAAACCTAAATCTGACAACGAGCAAAAAAAAAATAGGAGAAAAAATAATAATAAACAATAATCTAAATCTGATAACGAGCGGCAAAAAAATAGGGGGAAAAATAATAATAAACAATAACGGGACAAGAACCTTTTACCGAGGGGTATTTAGTAATTTAACTTATTCCAATAAGCGGGCCGCAACTTAGTGGTGTGGCAAATATTGTGCCACGTCACCGCAGGCTGAGAGAGTCTCTCAGCCGTCGGCTGATATACATTTTTCTCATATATATATATGTGTAGTGAGTTGATCCCCTAAGAATGGTTCTCACGAATTCATGTGAGAACTTTCACGTGGGCCGTCGGATCTGATAGAGATCTAGTTTTATTTGATTTGATCTATCAGATCCGACGACCCACGTGAAAGTTCTCACAGAAATCCGTGAGAACCGTTCTTTGGCTCCTCCTTGGGTTTCCCCCTTAGGAGGGAGATCCAATAACGATGGTGATGATAGAGATTGCAACAAAGGTTTGAAGGCCAATGATGATGGATGGCAGACAGTGCATGCACGGTCTAGTGTTGTATCCGGGCGAAAGTTTGCTAATGGTTATAAGCACAAGAGCATTCATGTCTCTTCTGTTGATCAGCGTGTTCACAACGCTGCATCTTTTCATTCAAATAATTCTGGTAATGCTTCTAAACCTCCCCTTCGATTCATACGAGGTGCATCTCCTTCTTCTTGGAAGGATATCCGTGTTCTAGGAAGAAAAAATGAACGAGGGTTGTGATCTGGAATACTTGCTCCCAGTAAATCTAATGATGGATCTGATGTTGCCATTATCAGCGATTCTGAAATTCAAGAAAATGTGCTCAACTGGTCCAATGCTCCCAATAAACCATTTTATTCTCACTTGAAAGCCTGTGTTGAAAAAATTTGGAAGGCTGATTATTCTTTGGATGTATATTCAAGGGAGAATGGTTTTTTTCTTCATCAAGTTTGGTAATAGATCTGAATGTGAGAGAATTTTGCATAAAGGGCCTTGGCTCCTTGTGTTGGGTATATAGCAATATATTCTAATTTTTTAAACATGTAACAATTTAAATTATAAACCTTTAACCAATTTAAATACTTATCCTAAGCATGCAAGTAATGTAAAAGAATTAAAAGAAAAGAAATTGTTGGCCTGGGAGACAGTCGTGTAGAAGTACTGCCCTAAAAGATAGATGGTTGATCCCTCGTCCGGACTGAAAGAAAACACCTAGAGGGGGGTGAATAGGTGTTTGTGCTAATCTAAAACTAAATACAAAACTAAGTGCGCTAAATGCGGAAGCTAATGCAAATTTTACAATCACACTTAATACAATCAACAAGTGTAGCCGAATTCCCCGTAAAGGGCTCTGGACTAACTCCTCTTGATTCCCCTTGAATGGGTTGAGGTGCTATGTGAAGCTCTTGTTGGTTAAGTATAAGTTAGGCACACACACAAGCAAGCCAAGCAAATAAGGATGAATAGCAATAAGAATATATGTAAGGCAACACAAGCAAACATGATATGACAATATGAAGTATGATGCTTTGCACAAATGTAAAGAGAGAGTTTAGAGACAAGTGGATCAAACGCAAACACAATGATATGTTTCGAGGTTCGAGCACCCTTGCTCTACATCCCCGCCTACACCACCGTGTAGGATTTCCAATCCACTATACCGTCCACCGAGGACTCCCACCGAGGGAACCTTCACCGAGAAGGATTTTTACAACAATGGAGTACCGAACTCCTCTCTCAAACAACCACCTCACAACCGAGGGGTAGGCCCGTAGCCAAACAACAACAACAACAACAACCAACACCTCTACCGAAGAGGGTTTACAACCAAACTCCCCCTCTCTCTAGAGGGAGCAAACCAATCACCCGATCACCTCTACCAAAGAGGGATACACAAAGAATAAGGGTGTACAACTATTGGTTTCTTTCAACCACAAACAATCTCTCTTTTCTTTTCTCTTTTTCCACAAAACAAATGATCCTAATAGATTAGGATAGAAGATAGCTCAAGTGTGGAAACAAGGTGTTTTTGAAAACAAGCAACAAAGAAAAACTAATTGGGAAGTCTCTTATAAAAGATAGAAAATGAAAGATCAAAACAAAATCCCAAAAACTAGTTTTCTTTGATTTTCTAAAAACCCAAAACACAAATCAAATTGGAAGTTTAAAACCCAAAACACTTTTGAAAACTTGTTTTAAACACTTTAGAAACCAGAAATTTTTCTCCTTGAAAATCTTGGCCAAAACCAAAGAGATGGGTTTATATAGGCCCAATACAAAACTAGCCGTTAGAGCTGAGCTGGCAGTTCTGACAGGCAGCGGTCGACCGGCCCGGTCGACCGCCAACGGTCAGAATATGACCGTTGGGCAACTACGGTCGACCGGCCCGGTCGACTCAAACAAACAGAGAGCTCTGCTCTCAGACCGGTCGACCGTCCCAAAGGCTCCAAACGTGGACAGAATTGTGCACGTCGGTCGACCGGGCCGGTCGACCGACCTCAGCCTTAGTCGACTAGTCAGGCTACTAGTCGACTTGGTTGAAGCCTGGACCAAAAACTGGGTCAGAAAAACTGGGGAAATTATTATAAAAATCTTTTATCTTATCTGAAAATCCCATAAAACTTGTTTTATCATTTTATTTTAAAACACAAACTAGTGATAAAAATTTCAAGACATATATCAATCATATCAATTTATTTTTGAGTCTTGCAAATTTTATCAAAAACAAAACTTGTACTTTTATCAAACTTGATTTTTCCAATACATGAATAGGGATATCAAAATAAGTTTGTTTAGCAAGTTTAAAGCATGTATGTATATTTAGAACATATCTAATATACATAGAAATAAAGTAAACTTGTTTTGATCTACCATTCATGAAAACCAAAAACCAAAACTTGTATTTTTTTTATCAAACTTGATTTTTCCAATAGGAAATCTGATTTTCCTAAAAACTCATGAATAGACATATCAAAATAAGTTTGTTTAAGATATGAAGCATGTACGTATATTGAACACATCTAATATACATAAAAACCATGTAAACTTGTTTTGATCTACTATTCATGAAAACCAAATCCAAAACATAAATCTTTTGTGTGTTGTGCACTTGAGCATATCAACTATACTAAGCTTTACAGATTGGATCTAAACACACTATCTAAACTATGGATACCTAAGTCTTCTTGATGATCTTCATCTTCAAGTTGACTTACTCCAAAACTCCATCCATGGGCTAGGCAATGTGTGATCTTGAAGCTTTGGCCCTGGAATCAACATAAAAGCTTCTAAACACCTTTTTGAAGCTAATCACCAACTAATATCTTGGTTAATGATCTGAAAATTAAACAACACAAGATTATTAGTAAACATAATTACATGAGTTAATCATCATCAAAACTAGGTGGAAGGCCTTTGGGCCA
>JAVJIF010011899.1:0-129114 GCA_038442645.1 Agave tequilana | reverse complement strand
TGTTTTTATTGAAATCTGATTTTTTTTTTGCAAATTTTTTTTAGAACTAAACGAATTTCTTCTCTGTTGCAGGTTAAGGGCAAGCAAAGCAGGAAATTAAAGTTGCAGTAACATATAAGTGGCCTTGGGCCTCTGCTCTAGAAAGCAGAGACCAAGTGCCTTCTGCTTTGCCGCGGATCCGCGGCCAACGCCGCGAAACGCGACAAAAAGGAGTGACTACTAACGTTCTTTTTGCAGGGCTGCTTGCTTTGCAAATTGTAGTTCTGTAACTTTACTTTTTCTTATATGCCATCACATAAGCCTGCTAATAATCAACAGTAAAACATTTGTTGAAAAGATAAAAAATTGATTAGACGTTTGCATTTTAGGCACGTGTCTTTCAATTCATTTATTTTACTGTTGAAGAGTGCTGGAGTAAGGTACCTATGCATTGCATTTAGCATAGGACTCACTTCTTGGTGATTTATATCGCTTTGAGTGAATCTTACATATCCTGTACACTTGCACAAAATGATCTTAAGGGCACCACCCATTAACAAGATAAGGTGGGGATTTAATCACCCTTCCTTAGCCCAAAAATCAGATTCCAAGCACTCACTAACCCAAGCCTAACTTAAAATGAGTAGACGTTGGCCCTAGGGACATCTCGGACTCAATTAGGAGATTATCCTAAGGGGAAAAGGTGTTGGAATTTGACTCTTGTCAAATCAGTGTCTAGGAAAGGATTAAGGGCCGAAAGCCCGAAGGTTGGTGGTTATTTAATTAAGGAACGTCTTTGACGGAAAACCTCCCACCAACCTTGCCCGACCTGGTGATTAGCTTGTGGTCAAAGTCTGCATTGAACCTCCCATGGACAGTCTAACCAGTTAGGAGACGTCTAGGTCATAGGTCTACCCTAACTTAGGTTAGAATTTTTTCTTTTTTCTTTGTTGTTTATTTGTTTGTTTTCTTTCTTTTTGTTTGTATTCCATTGTGTGATATAGCTTATGATAACAATTTTTTCAACTTTAATAATAATCCATATTACACACCGAGTTCAATTTCAGATATTACAACCCGGCATATCATGACTTTAACCAACCTAGTGTGTCGGATTGGTCTTATCCGAATCAATATAACCCATGTCCCCCATCGTATGACTATAATTTCCATAACGATTGCAACTCTTCACAGAGTCAGTGGGGATTCACCTCCCCCGAACATAATTATCAACCAACTTGTCCTCCTTCTCCACCTAGTCCACATATTTTCAAGATTCATACTCAGTTCCACTCGTCCAAAATAGGAAACCATCAATTTTGAAAATGAGTATGCGTGAGTCCAAACACAAATCCCAAAATCTGATGGACTCACAATTTCACTACCACTTCCAAGATAATTCTTCATCTTTTCATCAAAACAATGAACCTATCAACTATGAAAAGATGCTTGAAGCCATGACTCAGGCTCAAAACACTCATAATCGTGACATAGATATGATGGTCGAATCTCTACATTCTCACCGTTGGACCAGTTCTGATGTCACTAACCATTCTGTTAGAGCTGAAGAGTCCTGTAGTTTGGAAATCAAGATTCCATTTCAGAACAACCATTTGAACTTGCCCAAACTCCAAATTTTGAAAAAAATATTGACAGTTTAGCAAGTTATTCCTTTCCTGAAATAGAACTTGAGAATGAATATGATCTGAACCCCAACTTAGTGATTCAATTCTTCTTCCTGATTCAATAATGACTCCGGTATCTTCACCTGACTTCAATCTTTTCCGGAGTCAACATTGGATCCTGTACCAATTCATAATGAAATTGAATCACCCATCTTTGAGGATCATATTGAACTTGACCAATTATACACTTTTGAAGATCCTATTGACAAATTAGCAAGTTCTCATTTTTTTGATATTGAACTCAATGAGATATGTGACCTAGATTTTCAAATCTGTGATCCAGTTCAACTTTCTGAATCAATCTTGACTCCTGTTTTGTTACCAAACTTGAGTAATATGTTAGAGTCAGTTTTGATTCCCCCCCCACCTATCATTCTGAACTTGAATCACTAATATTAAGTCACATTCCATTGTTGGAAAATCAATGTGGACTTGAGTTTCAACTTCTTGACTTGGACCACTTCTGAACCAGTCTCGACTACTGAACCTTTACTTGACTTAAGTCACCTTCCTGAGTCGGTATTAATTCCTGTCCTTCCTGAGTCCAAGTCAACCGTTCTATCATTTCATACTCCATTCTGGGACGAGGTGGTTGACAAATTTGACTCTGAAATCAGTTATGGAATTTGGAAATAGATGGGGTCAAATACTTAATAAAAATCTTTTATGGATTCATCATTTTAATGGGTTATATTAGTGATATTTCTGGTGGGTTCCTCCGAATCCCACGAAAAGTCGATGGGCTGCGTTTCGTGGACCAATCAGACCACCACCGGAACCACCACCTTAAGGTAACACTTCCTTCCCTTTCTTCTTTTTCATGCATCCATGCATTAATTCATACATTGAGGACAATGCATGAGATAGGTGTGGGGGAGGGTCTAACATAGCTTAGTTTTTTCTTTTTTTATTAAAAAAAATTTAAAAATAGAAATAATATTTTGACATATTTTTTGTAAGAAATTAAGTTAATTTTAAGGAATAGGAAAATCTAAATTTGGATTCTTATACTTGGTCAAAATATGATTATTTGTTTGATTTAAGGGTAGGAAGAAAATTGTCAAAGTAATTTAGTCTTGATCTTTACCTGATGAAATATGCACACTTCATACACTTACACACTTAGGGTTCAAAAACAAAGATTCTTGTGCCTTATAAAAAAAATATATATATATATATAAAATAAACAAATCTAATTATTGATTAGCTAGGTGCTTTGCCTAAGCAAACCTAGTATTTATGCGAAAAATAATTAGATAAGTTTGAAAAAAAGAAAATAGAAAAAAAGATAAACAAATCTAATTATTGATTAGCTAGGTGCTTTGGCCTAATCAAGCCTTAGTATTTATGCGAAAGATGATTAGATAAGTTTAAAAAAAAAATATATAAAATTCTCTGATTAAGCTGGGATTTGTGCCTAATAAAGCATAAGTATTCACGCCTAAAAGTGATTCATATAGTAAAATCCTTAGTTTTGTGGCCTTGTTTGCTCGAGTCCTTAAGTCCTTGGGGTGTTTTCTCACCCGGTGCCCTAAGACCGATTGGTTTGGGAGTCATCGCTTAAAGGCTCGTTACATGGGCAGATTAGAAAGCCTAATAAAACTAAGGAATAATACTGTAACACCCGCTCCCGGAATACGTACTTAGTTGCGTATTCAGATTTTCGATCATATTTTTCGATTACTTCCTGAATTTGACCGATTTTAATTTTAAATATCATTTCCAATATTTAGATTTTATATGATTTTCTGGAATTTTCCTGATTTAGATGAAAATCTTCAAAACCGGTGTCGGCCAGTGCCGCTGACGATTCCCAGATTTTTAATTTACAATCGGATTAGAATTTCTAGAAAGTCCTTTAGACATTATTTCTTAGAATCACATTTCTTACCTAAATACTTTTTATGAGTATTTTATAAATTTATGGAAATTCCACCGGAGTCGGTAGCTAATTGATTCCGGGATTTTTAGTTTTAAAACTATAAAGTATTTTTTTAAACGGATTTCACCATGGGACTTAGAATATTATTCTTGATTTTTGGTAAATTTTGCGAGTCGTTCCGAGATACTTGATTTCGGGGCGATTTCGGTATTTTCCGAAATGTTTTCCGTATCCTCGACTTAAACCGGGAATCTGTGTTTCCAATATTTTCATTTTCTAGTCAAAGAGAATATCTTCTCTTATCAATTCTTTCCTTTTTTCTTTTTCCTTATTTCTCTTCCTTCCTTCACAATCCACAAGAATTCCATTTTCCAAAATTCCAACAATTCCAAAATTCCATTTTCTTCCACACACTTCCACCAACTTCCTCATTAATGCCCTCTTTCTCTCTCTCTCTCTTCCATGGCCGGCCAAGTGGCCAAAAGAGGGTCACCTCATCCTCTCCCATTTGCAAAAACCCCCCTCTCTTCTATCTTATTTGCATCACCTTCACAAATCCAAAACCCTATAAATACTTTTCCTTCTCCTTTCTTTATTCTTTTTATTTTCATTTCTTCTCTTCACCATCTTCTCTTCACCAAAGCCCTAATCTCCACCATCTCCTTCATCTCCATCACTACAACAACAACCACCACAACTTCTCCAACCTACCTTCATCTTCTTCCTTCCCCATCTCCATGGAAAACTCCACAACCCACAACTCCAAAACCTCCACTTTCTTCTTCATCATCAACTTCCATCACCACCACCATCACTCCATCATCAACCACTCCTTTTGGTGAGTAATTTCACCCACCAAGACTTGATTAATTCTTAGTATAATTATGTTTTCATATCATGTATACTTAGGTCTTCAAATCATGATTATTTGACATCAAACAAAACCATCACAAATCTGTTCTGTATTCTGTTTCTAGACGATTAGTCGACTTGACCTAGGATTAGTCGACTAGAAATCCTTATTTGAAACGTACCCTTTCTGGAACACAGTTTTAGTCGACTCATTTTATTTATTAGTCGACTATAGATCCCTGTTAGTCGACTAACCATTCCACCTTAGTCGACTAACTTTTCCTGAATCAAAACCCAACTTTCTGTAACTCAGTTTTGGTCGACTTAGCGTATCTGTTAGTCGACTTGAGATCCCTGTTAGTCGACTACTCATTTCATCCTAGTCGACTAACTTTTCCTGAAACAGAAACCCAACTCTCTGGAACCCAGTTTTAGTCGACTATACCAGACTGTTAGTCGACTAACCCCTTTATTAGTCGACTAACCATTCCACCTAGTCGACTAACTTTTGCTGTCTGTTATAGTTGATTTCTTTCTTGAATATGAACCTTACCCTCTAGACTTATATCATATATTGGTATGCTTGACTTGTCTCTTGACAAACATCATCTTCCCTTCTCTCTTTCTCTCTCCTCTTCACTCTACATATTTATATCTTATGGCGCGTCCCGAGTTCCGTGGATTTCGGACCTTTCGGCATTTCTGGTGATTTAGGCGAGTGGTCTCGCTTTTCTCTTCTTGCTCTCGCCTCCATTGAGTTTCCCCGCTTCGTCGGGTCGATAAGTATTTCGCTTCTTATTTCCATGTTCATGTATTACCCTACAACTGCTTGTATTAGGGTAGCTTCATTATTGTACTAGTGCCATGCCTGTGATGTGCTTACTTCCTTATCGTATACCATGCGTGGCCAACCCTTCGTGGTCGTTGAACTCTAGGTTTCTGCTATGTTATCACTTGCCATGCTATTACTTCTGAACCGTCAGTTGCATGCTTCTATTTAACACATGTATATCACCTGACATCTAGTGTGTCATCACCTGACTACCTGACATGCCACTATTTGGCAAGACCCTTTTGTTATGCCATGACTTAACCTGATTATTATCAATCTCTTATCATGATTGGTTGCTTGTTAAATATCACCATCCTGTCATGCTATCACTTAACACCCAGCATGATATACTTGACTTTGTGATTATCATGTTTACGGGAATCCTGTCTTGTTATTCTGAATGGAACTAAGTGCCACACGGAGCAAAGTGCCATATCACACACGTGGTGGGAGCCACCTCTTGAATCCGTGGGGGCCATCTCTAGAATCCATCCCCTCAGAACAAAGTGCCACACCATACTCGGTGGGGGCCACCTCTTGAATCTGTAGGGCTATTCCTGTTATGTCCAGTTATTTCCCGTAATCTGATAATTCTAATAAGCTACAACTTGGACGGGGAATGGGAGGAAGTGATGGATGCCGGAATGATACCTTGCTTATAGTGATGGAATAAAATATTGGCGGTACGTGTTAGTGGGACTCAGGGCCCACAGGAGATTCGTGTTAGGGGGACTTAGGGCCCTCAAGCTGGTCCCAGGTGTATGGGAACTACTATAAGAAGCTCTATCAGTTCTCCATCTACTTCCGGTAACAACCCTCGACTTTCTTATATATGGATGTATGTATGTTGGGATATATACCAAAACACATACCTAGATATATGGGTCAGACGAGTAATAATAATAGTATAGGTCTCTTGCCATGCCCGTTATGATGCCTGTTATGACTCTTGATAATCCTGTTAAGACACCTGTATCGGACTCCAGTTCTGATCCTTGTTATGACTCCCGTTATGTACTCCTGTTATCATTCCTATCATGACCCCTTTTATGATTCCTGTTTTGATACCTGTTATGGACTCATGTTATTCTTGTCATGTATTCCTGTTATGATTATCGTATGATTTGCAACTCTGATTCTATACGCTTGGATTTCGGTGGCATGAGATAACGGTATATAGATGAGGGTTTCCTTATTTGGATTATTCCTTCGATGTACTAGTCTCATGGGACCGTGACCTAAGCTTATAAAATCAATCTTGCTTGTAATTAGCTTTACCCTGGATTTCCTGTTTTATGATGATTATGTTATGCCCGTTCATACATACTACATTCGTGTTCTAACCCCTGTTTCCTGAACTTGATATCCTTCGTTGTATTCATATTGTGCTCACCCTGGCTCGCCACCTGGCATTGTATCATACTCGCCTGGGGAGTTTCACTGACTCCCCTGGATTCTCATGTCCAGGTTCTGGAGCTTGCTGTGGAGTAGTTAGATCAGCTGCAACTACCATCTCATCCTTGCTTTACCGGTTGGCTCGTGATGTTTCTGGTTATCTCGTGAGCACCCTTTTATACTGTTCATACTTGTATATATTTCCTTGTATTCCCGCATTTGCGTATCTGTGATATAATATTCATGTAATATTGGATCACCTCTGGTGATGACTTTGTAATTGTACTCATGTGTTGGAATGTATAATGCACCATTTGCTTCCGTACTCTGATTCTTGCCTTTACTGATGCTTAGCGTATGTACGTGGGGGCACTTTCTGACCTGCGTATATACGTCGCAGTGACGTCCCCGTATCCGCGGGATCGGGGCGTTACAAATACCATAGAATATATATATATATATATATATATATATATATATATATATATATATATATATATAAATAAATAAGGCATAAGAGTTAGAGTTAATGAACCCTTAGTCAAAATTTTCATGTTCACAAGGTGCATATGACTTAGGGTAAAGTAATAGACTAGATGAGAAGTACAATTTAACTCCTTACCTTGATTGATAACAAATTTTTGAATAAAGACTAAGTTTAGGAATGAAAAATTCGGTCTTCCTATAACTTATATATTGCTTAGATCTTACAATTATATTTCAAATATTTTTCTCTTTCAAAATGCTTTTCGAAAATACTAACTCTTTGTTTCTCTTTCTTTATGCATTTTGTGGGTGCAATCCGCTGAAAACCCTCACGAGACAAAACTCGTCCTCTAGGGGAAACCTAGAGGTTTAACGGCTTGTTGCACATGCTCAGTGCAATCGCGTGACCTGCGAAAGTGGTCTAATAATCCTTAGTATAGTTTAGTTGTTTTGCTCGAGGACGAGCAAAAGATAGGTATGGGGTGTGATTGGTCGCTAATGTTGCATATTTAGTATCATATTTCCATACTTGTTATAAAATAAAACTTTGCATTGTCCTAATTAATTGTTGATTTATTTGCAGGCCCATTCTTTATGGAGATGAAAAGAAATGAGCCCAAAGCCCACCAAAATTTTGAATTAAATCAGAGTTAATTCGCACTCAGTAAATCAGGGCAAAATCAAGTGGTTGAAAACCGGTTGAGAAGAATCCTCTCAGAATCGATCGGTTAAAGCCAAGAATCCAAGGCCATTTCGTCACACTCCGGGACTCAAACTGAAAATCCAACTACAGATAAAGTCAGAAGGCCAAACCAGCGCGACCCACCAACAGGGTGTGGCCACCTGGCCACACCCTGGCCACGGAAACGCGGCCCAAGCCGCATTTCCGCGGCAAAGTTGGGGAGTTAGGGGGAGCGTTTGCTCCCCCGATCTCCCCGGGATCCTGATGGTTAGGGTTTTTGCCTATAAAAGGCCAGTCTTTGTGCTAAAAATGGACGACCATGCAGAGTTAGGATTTAGACTAGTTTTTCATTTCTTAGTTTAGGTTTTTGTTTTTCTTGTTCATGTAATTTTAGTTTTTATTTATGTAATTCAGAGGAGATCGACTTTCATCGAAGAACAAGATTGAAGCTTGAGCTGGAGTGACACCGGTATAAGATTTATTTCTTTTCTTTGATTGTTATGAAATCGAATTGATGTTCTTTCTTTGTATGTACTTTCTTTTAGTCTTCTTCTTCTTCTTCTTCTTTTCTACTTCACTTTTCTTTTTGGTACAATTGTCTTCCAAGTGAGTCTAAAAGCATCGAAAGAGCCTTGCCTTTGCGAGTGCCACCGATAGCTCATGACGATGGAATGGAGTCTCTCTCTGTATCATTTCATTCTTGAAATTATCTTGATGATGTAATGTGGAAGAGACTAATACTCAAATCTTATGGGCTATGCGCTGATTGCCTCCACTTCAAGGTAACATCGTAGTTAAAGACTCAAGGTAAGCTTTTGGTGAAAAGAAGGTGAGTAATTGTTTTATTTCTTTTCTTTTTCATTTCTGTAAATTAAATCACCAACACCACTCCTTTTCACTTCCTTGTAAATAATCATTTGTACATAGTCGCTTTCGCCGTTTTCTGATTTTTCCACCTTCTTCATCTCTCATTTTCTTCTAACTTTAACATAATTCTTTTCCATTTTTTTAACTTAAAAATAGAGAAGAACTCTCGTTTGGTTTTCATAACGATTTCAATAAAGAACGTAAACGCTTCCATCGCAAAACCCTCCTTGTGGATCACGACCCGCATAGCCACTAGCTATAGCGGTAAGAATTGAGCACTTGCACATCTTCATTCTAAATCTGAAATTCTTTATTTTGTGTGCAGGTTTAGCCTCAATCAATATGTAATGCAAACGTACCTTGTCGCCAGCACTCTTCAATAGAATTAAAAAAAATAAATAGACACGTGCCTAAGATGCAAGAGTCTAATTTTTTTATTTTTCAACAAATAGGTTACTGTTAATTAATTAGCAGTGTGCAGGGTAATTACAGAGAAAAATTAACAGAATAGCAAGTATAGCTTTAAATTTCCAGCATCCTGCAGAAAAATTAGTGAGTAGTTCACTACTCAGGCCGCGAAAACGCGGCTATGGTCGCGTTTGCACGGCTCTGTAGTAGGCTCTACTGCTCTGCCTTCTAGGGCAGAGGCACAGAGTTGCTATATGTCCTTTGCTGCAGTTATATTTCCTGTTCTCTGATCCTGCAAACAAAAAAAAATAATAAATAAATCAATAATTAGCTTTTTTTAGAGAATAACTTACCGTCCCTCCCCGGCAACGGCGCCAAAATTTTATTGAGGTTTTACCTGCACACAAGAATACAAAATTTCAGATCTAAGAATAGGATGTGTAAGGTACTCAATTCTACCGCTATAGCAAGTGGCTATGCGGGTCGTGATCCACAGGGAGGGACTAGCGATGGAAGTTTTTTTAGTAAGTTCTCTTTTAGGTTACAAAGTGTTTGAATTAGGAAGAAGATGGTAGATTAAGAAGATGGAAAATAGATTATATACAAGGAATTGAATTGGGTGTTGTTGGTGTTGGTGTTCTAAACTAAAGAAATAAAAGAAAAGAAAAATAACCTAAAAATTACTTACCTCTTCAGTGTTCATATACCTTGGATTCATTGCGACGACATACCTTGTCTTTGAAGGCAATCAAGCATGGCGTATAGGATCTTCCCCATTCACGATCTACACTACGAATAAAAGGCGAGCTAAACTAACAAAGAATGGTTATTCATCACCATAGGCCATCAAGAGCACTTGCAATGGCGAAGCAGTCTCGAGGCTATTGAGTTCACTTGGATTACAAACACATTAGAGGAAAGTAAACAAAAACAAGAGTAAAGAAGAAACAGAAACTTCGATTTGATTCTTATAACAATGGAAGAAAAGACTTACTTACACCGATGTCAACTCAGTACAAGCTTGATCTCCTTCCTCCATGAAACTCGTCTCTCCTCTCAGTTACATAAAAGAAAACAAAAAAAAAAACCTAAGTTACAAACTACAAATTAGAGAGAAAATCTAAAGAAAAGCCCTAAGCTCATTTCTGCACTCCCCTCTCTGTTGATCTGCAGGGGTATTTATAGGAGATAGAAGAAGTAGAGTCCCGATACAACTCTCCCACAAAAACTGAACGTCAACCTCATCCAGGGAGCCGCAGAAACGCGGCTTGGGCCGCGTTTCCGCGGCTGTAGCTTAGCTTCTGGCCACGCGCTTTCGCGCGTGGCCTCCTCTGGTCCGTCCATCTGGGTATATCCTTCTGGATTTTGCATACCGACTCTTTATTTTAAAAATTCGAGATAACTTGGGAAGCAAGTTACCCTAAATCCAAATCTTTAAAATGAATTTTTATCTTTGCACTCTTCTCCTTTTATCTTTAGCCTTATCCTGCAAGCAACTAGAGTTGAGTAGAAGTACATCCTTTTCCTCTTCTTTTAGCAATTAGGAGTTCTTTCTTATCCTTCCTTTTCCTCACTTAGATTTTAAATAAAGAGTTTAAAAATCCAAGTTTAGATTAGGTTAGGTAATAAGAAACTTCTAAATTACTACAACTTTTGCACATGGGCTTGCACATGGGCTTTTTGGGCTTCTGGACTTCATTTAGGCTTTATTCTTTTATTTAAATAATTACTCAAGGCCTGCACACATTAAATAACAAAACATTAGTAATAGTGCATAATTAAAAGAATAAATAGGGAAATATGATAGTAATGTGATGATAAATATGCACTTTTTACTACCTATCAAGCGTCGTGCGAAGCTAAGACTCAGCTCATAGCGGAACTATGACTTAGTTAGGGATAGAGCATCTGGCGCGAAGCTCTTGGATCAGCCTCCGGCGGGGCTAAATGGGAAGCTTCATGTGAAGCTGATAGTTTTGCTTCAAAGCAAGGCTACCAGGCTTAGGCGAAGCTTTTAGTTTCATGCAGAGCTACAAAGCTCACCTCGGGGCTATGCCCAGGCTAAGTATTGAGCTAGCTTAGCGTCTTAGGCCTGCTTGGGTCTCTCCAAAGGAAACTTTGGCTTACTATCTGCTTTACTGGATTAGTAATGTCTATGTTGCTGCCTCATCTCTAGTCATCAGCTTATCTTCGACTTATCTTTTGTAGATGTTGATAAGTTGGACGTCGTTCAGACCGATTGAAGATGAATCGGAAGTCTTGTCTTTTTCGAGTGTCAATAAGACCCCCTTCAAAGTTTTCGTGAATCTGCAATGAAAATGGTTCAGATTGAAATACTTTGAACTGCTTTGATTGACGATATGTGAATGTGAACATCGCCTTGGTGGTTGAGTTCAATTTCGCCTTTAGCCCCGCTTTCGGGCTGGAATAGGTTCGCCGAGGAATTGACGATCCGCTGCCGTGTAGCTTCGCGCTTCTGTGTAGCTTCGTGCTTCTAGGTAGCTTCACCTTTGGACTTCCTGAAGTAGCTACGCTTCAAACCAGGTTGGACTATGAGCATTAACCTCGCGCTCGTTGTGATGGAGCGATGTTCCATTCTCGAGGCTAACAGCTTTTGCAAGTTACGAGAGGAATGACTCCCTTTTAAAGGTTTGAATAACTTCCCTTGCATTTACGAAGGAGATTATTCCCTTTTCTGAAGTTCAACATAACTTCGTGTGCGTTCCTGAGGGAGATTATTCTCTTTCTCAAGGTCAAGCATGTGAATGCTTTAACTTCGCCCGTGCTCCCAAGCTTGAAGTGGTAGTGGCGTGGTCAGGCCACGAGGCCTATAAATAGGACTCTTATAGTCCATCTAAGAGAAATATACTCCACCCTTTCTAGGAGGTTGTTTTATGACCCCTCTACTGCAGTAGTGGGGACTCTCACTCTGGTTATTGTCTGATTAAGACCTGGTGAGCCTCGGCCATCAAGTGACTTTAGAGAGTTTATCTCCCTTAATTGTTTAGCTTTATCAGCTATCTCAGGGATTGAATTCCCTTGGTCTCTGCATTTGGCTAAATTTCAGAGAAGGGTTTCAGCCCTATTTTCAGCGAAGCTAGCATTCTTGCCTGATCAGGCCAAGGACCTTTTTACGCGAAGTTCCTATTAAATCTTCCATATAGGCGAGGTTTGGGACATGGCCTCTTCAAGGTTGAGTCAGTCTTGCCATATAGGTGGGGTTAAGACAACGCCCTTCCGGGCCAGTCTGGCCTAGCCATATAGGCGAGGCTAGGACTTGGTCCTTTTTGAGGCTTCTCTAGCCTATCTGCCTTGGGCAAGGCTAAGACTTGGCTTATGCTAAGCTTAGTCTAATATTACTGTGCAAGCGAGGCTATCCTCTGCTTAGTTGAAATCCATCTTTAAGGCACAACTGGGCCGGATCTGGATAGCTTCGCCCAAAGAATAAAACTTTGACTTAGCATTTCGTCCCTCTTTTTTTTATCTAAGCTAACTTGTTTCCTATTTGCATTGCAGTGTATCGTGCTCCCAATTCTTTCATCCTGATGAAGGAGAATAAAAACTTGCCCCTTGATTTTCAAGTTGAAGCTTTGATCATAAGAAGAAGAAACATACTGGAGCAGCTAATGTGCGTTCCAAGAAAAGGCTGGCAGTCGCTTATCCGAGATGATCCACTTTGGGAAGGGGTTGGTAGTTGCTTATCCGAGATGATCCGTTTCGGGAAGGGGCTGGTAGTCGCTTAACCAAGATGATCCACTTCGGCAATGCAGACGTCACCAGTAAGGTCTCGGATCCTTCCTTTGCCAATTTTGTTTAAGGAAGATCAAGCTTTCTGGTGGCAACAATCCCTTGCCAATTTTGATCAAAGAAGATCCAGCTCCTTGATGCAACCAATCACTTGCCAATTTTCATCAAAGATCCAGCTTCTTGATGGCAAAATCTGCCATTAAGTGAAGGATTACGGCTTTGTGCGGGAGGAAGACCTTTCTTGTCCAGTTGGGATGGTTTATCACCCTGAAAGTTAATAGGATAACTTGTTTGCCTTTGGAGCAATAATTCTGTTGTATGAAAGACAATCTTAATGTACCAATGTATCTTCCCTTTTAAATCAATAAAAATTTTACTTTTCGTTCATTTACTTTACTCCCCCTCTTTCCACTTTGAACTTCGATAGCAACTGGAATGGACTGGCTTAGGTAAAAAGCTCTTAGCGGAGCTAAACTTTCAGTGAAGCTGGGGCCAGATTTCTAGCTAAGTCAGGAACGAGCTTCCAGCTGAGCTAGCACAAAATTTTCGCGAAGCTAAAGATGAGCTCTGAGCAGAGCTAAAGCTCAATTTTCAGTGAAGTTACTTGAGCGTTGCGCGAAGTCAACGCTGAACTCGCAGTGGAGCTAGCCCTTGACGGGACTGAAGCAAGGCTTCTCGGGGAGGGCGCTTAGGCCCCGTTTCAAATTAATTTGAAATGACCGCCTGCGCTTCTTTTGAGGAGGCGAAGTTAAGCAATTTTAAGCCTATAAAAGCCCGATGGGCTGAAAGAGAGAATTAACTTCTCTTAAAAAAACAGATCTCTTTTTCTTCCTTCTCCTTCGTTCAGATTTTTGGAACTTCTCAGTTCTTCCATAGCTCCCAAAAGACGAGCAGGCAAAGAGGCAGCGACCGCTGCTACGGAGGCGCCCTCTTCTCCTCCTGTTATCGAACACCTCATTGTGGGTAGAGAATTTTCCCTTTTGTCCAGAGATTTTTTATCTCTTTTCGAAGCCATTTATTTGCTATTTCATGGTTAATCTAGAGTTATTCACCATGATCCAGTGATCTCAGGGAGTCGCTGATTAGTCTCTAATTTTACATAATTTTTATCACATCCGCATATTTATTTGATATAAAATTCTGCTAATAAAGTTTTGCTTACTTGATCCTAGGTCCATGGTGTGCAAATGAAGAAGAAGACCCCAAATTACCATTTAATGGGTAATTAAAGGCCTACCAAGTAGCCATTGACCTTAGAGAGGAGATTTTGTCAGCCCAGGGCATCAAATTCAGAAACCAGAAGATCCACCTGATAGGGGACAGACAAGACCAGACGCAGCAGGCGACCGGGCGTGCGCCGCCCTGGCAGGGCCGCAGAAACGCAGCCCAGGCCGCGTTTTCAAGGCCGTACGGGCGTGGCCGCACCCGGGCTTTGGGCCAGGGGTTGTCCCCCTGGGCCCCTTTCCCCTGGTGCTTATAAAAACCCCCTGGGGTTCTGAAGAGGAGCAGATCCAGAGTTTAGGAGTTGTTATTATCTTTTTCTAGGAGTTGTAGTTGTTATAGTTTCCTTCTTCTTCTAGTTTTAGTTTAGGCATTAGAGTGAAAGAGAGAGAGAGTGTGTGTAAAAGTTGTATTTGAAGGTGGCAATCTAATACAAGTAACTACTTTTCTTTCTTCTTTCCCATTACTTGGTGTTTTTCATTTTCTTTTACTTGTTGTTGTGTAACTCCTTTTCTCTTTACCACTTAACTCTTGTTGTTTCTTTTACTACCATGTCTAACTAACTCTTTCATTACATGACTAACTAACTACTAACCCACTAATCTCTAACAACTTGATTGATAACCCAAATGAGTCAATAGTGTCTAACAAGCCTTATGCAAACGAGAGCTATGACATCTTAAGACGAGGGTTCTAACTCTAACTTACCTAGAAGTATTAGCTCTCTTATATTTCATGCTTAACGGGTTTTTGATGATCTCTAAACTTTGCTTGTCTTTATAAGTATTGATTTTCCTTTAACTTTGCCGATACCATTAGTGCACTTGTGTCTTCCCTTATTCTCACCTTCTATTGGATCTTGATAAGGGAATGTCTGAGTTTTTACCATGTAAAGCTAAGTTAAAGAAAGAACTTTCACACAATTTCCACGTGAATAGTTTCATGCATAAGGGTTATGCTTGCCTATGATCCATCGTGAGGCTACATCTTCAAGAAGTTAGCGATTAGTGAGAGCACTTAGTAGAAAGTTATCCATGCATTTTTACCATTTAGACAAATCACTTTTACAAGGCACCAAATCATTCTAAAAAAATCTTTGAAACCAACTTGTTTTAATTTTCAAATTCTTTATTTGAAATAAAGAACTTTCTCTTTTCTTGAACAACGAAGCCGCATCAAGCTTTCATCACTCTTCCTCCTTGTGGATATGACCCGTAGAATCACTTTGCTACTACGGAAGAATCACAAAAGCAGTAACATCGACCCACATTCCTTTACCTATTTTTGTGCTTGCTTTTTGCTGATCAAATTTTGGCGCCGTTGCTGGGAGGGAACGGCTTAATTGTTCAACACTAAAGATTTTTCTTTGTTCTTGTGTGTAGGAGAATTACCAAGGAAGTCACTATCACGGGAAGCGACAGTGGTAGCCAAAGACATTGCACAAGGATTCATTTGCCCTCGAAAAATTCGTGTAAAAGCGAGTTTCTCCGATTGAAGTACTAACAAACTCTTCTGCAGGGTTGCCGAAAATCAATCAAATTGCTTTCTCAAATTTTTTAGTTCCTTGGATGCTTCACCTTATACATGTGTAATAAACTTAACAGAATTCCACTTGTTGCTTAATTGAAATTTGGATTAGACTCTTGCATTTAGGGCACGTGTCTATTTCAATTTTTGTTGAAGAGTGCCAGAGAAAAGGTACGTGTGCATTCATATAGAATAGGATCAACATTTTGGAGTGATTTATCGCTTTGAGTGTTATCTTATTGTGAATAAACTGTAAACTTGCACAATTGACATTAAGGACAAAATTCCAAATAAACAAGATAAGGTGGGGATTTCATCACCTTCCTTAGCCCAAAAACTATCTCCAAGTGCACTCATACTATCCCAAGCCTTAAATAAAAATTGATAGATGTTGGCCCTAGGGACATCTCGGACTTATTAAGAGATTAACCGAGGGTAAAAATTGCAAGAACTATACTCCTGCAAAATCGGTGTCTAAGGAAAGTGGATTGAGAGGCAAAGCCTCGAAAGCTCCATGGTTTGGCGTAATTAAGGCCCGTAGCTCACGCCTAAATACCTCCCACCGAGTTTCGCCCTTTCCTGGCCGATTAGCTTGTAGTCGAGCTCCTGCAACAACCTCCCCCGGAGAATCTACCAGTTAGGAGTCATTTAGGTCTAGGTACCTTAGACTAAGGCTTTGTGGTTGTTTTTCCTTTCTTTTATTTGTTTATTTTTTTTGATTGTTTGTTGTCTTTACGTTGTTTGTGGTGTGCTGCATGCAAGAGTGGATGAAAGATCCTGTAACTTCTAGATTAACCAGAAACACTTCTCTACCCTTGCATTCAGAACCGGTGATGGCATCACTTCAGGACAGGTCTTACCCGATCAGAACCTCATTGCCATCTTGTATAAACTGCCTGAGGCAAATAAAAATAATTTTGAATTAAAGCCTTAATTCATCAACACACTTCCAAAATTCATAGTTTAGAATCAGAGTACGCATACTTCTTTGTTAGGAAATTTTAAGAAGTGTGCCTCATGATGCGTATTCCCCAGCTAGGAGACGATGCCGTTGGGTTACGTTTCATCCCCTTTTCCCTAAAGGACCTAGCTAAAAAATGGTTGTACAGTTTGGCGGCAGATTCAATTACAACATGGGATGATTTCGTCAAGGCCTTCTTGGAGAAATTCTATCCAATTCACAAACTGCCCTCATTAGAAAGAATATCATGCAGTTCAGATAAGAATCGAGCGAACCATTTTGGAGATACTTTGAGCGATTCAAAGATCTCCTAGCTCAGTGCCCTCATCATGGTGTGGAGAAATGGCGTCAGTGTCAGATTCTCTATGATGGTTTAGATTATCAAATGAAAACCCTGTTAGAAATTGTGTCAGGGAGGATTCTTGGAAAAGGATGAGAATCAGGGTTGGGATTTATTTGAGGATTTAGCTGAGAAAACCCTGCAATGGGAGCCAGCCTCGAAAAAATCAAGGAATTCACAATCTATAGCTTCAAAAGATGGGCTCCTATCTCTAGAATCATCCATAGCTGCAGAAGCTAAGATTGCAACCCTATTGGGAGAATAGAGGCTCTAGAAACAAAAGAGCCAGCCAATGTCAACCAAATCAACTCACCACCAATTCACAATTCAGGTTGTTCATACTATCAGGCACTGAACTATGTCTTTGAAAAATGCCCTGTTTTTCATACCCAGCAAGTGCCACCGGAACACCTGAACGCAGCCTACTCACGACCGCCACATAATCCTTACTCACAAACATATAATCCTGGTTGGAGAAATCACCCAAATTTCACTTCGGCCCAGAATAATCCTCCCAGGCCTAATTTCTCCAACAATTTTCACCATCCTAATCCTCCACCAAATTTTCCCAGTCAAGCTCCATCTTCCTCCTCCCAAAGTTCACCAATGGAAAAGAAATTCAGCAAATTGGAGGAGAGCATGGAAGCTTTTATGAAGTCCCAAGCTGCTTTCATGCAAAATCAGGGACAAACACTGAGCAGCCATTCACGGGCTATATCGAGATTGGAAATGCAGATGAGCCAGTTCGCTAGCTCTCTAAGTGAAAGACCAAAGGGTACTTTACCTAGTCAGCCGCTAGTTAACCCTAAAAACTCTAATCAGGCGTATGAAATTCAGGATCCTTCGATTAACTAGTGCAATGTTGTTCACACACTTCGATCTGGAAAGAAGGTGGACAATCAGGTTTACCAATAGAAAATCTAGTCCACATTGATCCTATTCCAGCCTCCACCTATGCTAGTTCCCCAATCTGCTCCACAAACATCTAATGAGGACAAAGCTGCTGAACAAGTTCATAAGCCTGTAGCACCTTTTTCCAATAGGCTTAGGAACAATAACAAGAATATGCACATGGAGAAGATACTTGAGATGTTTAACTAGGTCTAATAGAATGTGCCTCTTCTTGACGCTATCCAACAAGTCCTAGCCTATACCAAATTTCTTAAGGATATGTGTACAAAGAAGAGAAAGACAAATGTGCCTAAGAAAGTATGCTTGGCAACCAATTTAAGCGAAATTCTGTCTGGTCCCATTCCGGTGAAGTACAAAGATTCCAGGTGTCCCATAATTTCCTGCACCATAGGACAAGCAGAAATTAGCAGAGTATTCCTTGACCAGGGAGCAAGTATCAACTTGCTACCTCTCTCAGTATACCAGCAACTTGGGTTGGGCGAGCTGAGCCCAACTCGAGTCACCATTCAGTTAGTTGACTGATCTATGAAAGTCCCCAAGGGGAAATCACAAATGTCCTTATCCGGGTCAGGGATTTCATCTACCCTATTGACTTTGTTGTGCTTGAGACCAACCTGTGTCAAATCCGCAGTCTCAAACTCCGGTCATCTTAGGGCGCCCATTCCTTGCTACAGCCAATGCCATAATTAACTGTAGGAACGGGTTTATGCGATTGACCTTTGGAGACATGACGAAGGAAGTCAATGTCTTCAATCTTGGAAGAGAACCCAGGGATATCAATGATCAGACTTTTGAGGTCAATTCCATTGAAAATCTGACCAGGGAGCATGAGAAAAGCATGGAGATAGAAACAGAGGCAGAATTTGATCTGGAGTCTGAGGATTTTAATCTTGACCAGATCGTGGATTCGGCAGTGGACTGGGCGTCAAGCCCAAGTGTACCTCATCATAGGATTGCAAGTCCGAAGATTGCCTCCAATGAAGCAACACCTTCCCTAGAGCTAAAAGCCTTACCTGAACAACTCAAGTACGCCTACCTGGGCGGAAAAGAAACCTTGCCAGTCATCATAGCATCCCACCTGACTGAATAACAAGAGGACATCTTAATGTCTATTCTGAAAAGACATAGGGAAGCCATTGGATGGACGATGAAGGATATCAAAGGCATAAGTCCAGTAATAGTTCAACATAGAATCCATTTAATTGATGAAGCAACTCCCAGGAGGGACCCACAATGCAGGCTTAACCTACTCATGCAAGAGGTAGTAAAAGCGAAAATTTTGAAACTATTAGATAATACGATCATTTATTCCATTTATGATAGCCAATGCGTTAGCCCTGTTCATGTGGTCCTGAAGAAAGCAGGCTTTACGGTGGTTGAAAATGAGCAAAAAGAGTTGGTACAAACAAGGCTGCCTACCAAGGTTCGTGTTTGTATCGACTATAGAAAGTTGAATGAAGCCACCCGTAAAGACCAGTTCCCGCTACCCTTCATCGACCAAATGCTTGAATGCCTAGCTTGACACGAGTACTATTGCTTCCTAGATGGGTACTCGGGATACAATAAAATCCCCATTGCTGCAGAAGACCAGGAAAAGACCATGTTCACCTGCCCGTTCGGAACCTTCACTTATCGACGCATGCCCTTTGGATTGTGCAATGCTCCGCAACATTCCAACGGTGCATGCTCAGTTTGTTCTCTGACATGGTGGAATGTTTTCTTGAGATTTTCATGGATGACTTCTCTATCTACGGAGATTCATTTGAACAATGTCTTCATCATCTTGAGTTGGTTCTCCAAAGATACAAGAAAAAGAACCTAACTCTGAACTGGGAGAAATGTCACTTCATGGTGAGACAGGGGATTGTCTTAGGCCATGAGATTTCTAGGAGAGGAATTAAAGTGGACAAGGCTAAAGTAGAAGTAATTGCTAAGCTTCCACCACCCAAAAGCATTAAGGATATTTGATCCTTTCTAGGGCATGCTGGGTTCTACCGACGATTCATTAAGGATTTTAGCTAAATTGCTAGGCCCTTAACAACCTGCTCACAAAGGACGTGCCCTTTGATTTTAACGATGAATGTTTCAAGTCATGGGGGAAGCTTAAATAAGAACTTATTTCTGCTCCTAATTGGTCACAACCGTTTGAAATCATGTGCGATGCCTCTGATTTTGCTATTGGCGCTGTTCTAGGACAACGCATCGATAATAGGCAGCACGTGATTTTCTACTCGAGTAGGACCTTGAATGACGTTCAACAGAATTATACAATGACCGAAAATGAATTCTTGGTCATTGTCTTTGTATTAGAGAAGTTTCGGCCATACTTGTTAGGCTCAAAGACGGTGATTTTCACGGATCACACAACACTAAAATACCTCATGACCAAGAAGGAAGCAAAAGCTCGACTGATTTGGTGGATCCTTTTGCTTCAAGAATTTGACCTGGAAATTTGGGATAAACGAGGTATAGAAAATGTGATCACTGATCATCTATCATAAATTCCGAATGCACCTATCATACAAGCTCCAATCAATGAGGACTTCCCAGATGAGCACATTCTGGCAATTTTCAAGGAAGCCTGGTATGCGGACATAGTCAATTACCTGGCCACTGGACAGTCACCCGCTGACTGGACAAAGCAAGACCAGTGTCTTTTCTTTGCCCAAGTACGGTACTTCTTCTAAGAAGAGCCGTATCTTTTTAAGTATTGTCCTGACCAAATTATTCGAGAATGCATCCCAGAGGAAGAACAGAGGAGTGTGCTAAGCTTTTGCCATGAACTTGCATGCGGAGGACACTTTGGTCCCCCCAAAACTACAGATAAAGTTTTACAGAGTGGGTTTTACTGGCCCACTTTGTTCAAAGACTCATTCTATTTTTGAAAGACATGTGCAAATTGTTAGAAGATTGGAAAAGTTTCAAGAAGAGACATGATGCCCCTGAACCCGATCCTTGAAGTTGAAATTTTTGATGTTTGGGGTATCGACTTCATGGGACCATTCCCTAATTCCTTCAGCAACCAGTTCATTTTGGTTGTTGTAGATTACGTCTCTAAATGGGTACAAGCTATGCCAACTAAGATCAATGAAAACAAAGTGGTTATCAAATTTCTCAAAGAAAATATCTTCTCCCGATTTGGCACCCCTAGAGCGATAATTAGTGATAATGAATCACATTTCTGCAATAGAGTTTTTGAAGCTCTGATGTAAAAATATTCCATCAATACAAGTTATCTACTTCGTATCATCCCCAGACAAATGGGCAGGTCGAAGTTACCAATCGACAAATCAAGCTCATTTTAGAAAAGACTGTCAGACAAAACCGAAAGGATTGGTCGGTCAAACTCAACGTTACATTGTGGGCTTACCATACTGCTTTTAAGATAGTCCTGGGGATGTCTCCTTACAGAATCATATTCGGAAAAGCCTATCATCTGCCAGTCGAGTTAGAACACCGTGCCCTATGGGCCATTAAGCAACTCAATTTTGATCTGACTAGGGCTGGTGAGCTAAGGAGACTGTAGATCTCAGAATTAGAGGAGATACGGAATGACGCCTACGAGAACGCTCGGATCACCTAAAGCAGGACGAAACTTTTTCATGACTAGATCATAAACCGGAAAATCTTTGCCCCGGGCGACAAGTTCTGCTGTACAACTCTAGTCTTCACATTTTCGCGGGAAAGCTGATGACTTGTTGGTCTAGACCATTCATTGTGCGCACCATTTTCCCACAGGGTGTTATGATTATTGTCGACCCTAAGAACAACACGGAATTCAAAGTGAATGGGCAACGACTGAAGCCCTTTTTGACCACTGAGCCTGCATCACCGGCTGATAGTGTGTTGACTCTTTTTGCCCCATCATACACCTAACCACAGGCATCCACACCGCAACTAAAAAATAATATATATATATAATAATTTTAAAAAATAATCAAAATAATTTTTTTTTACTTATTGTTTATATGCTTACCCCTTCTATCTTTTTTTTTTGACATTTCTTTCGCCTCTTCGCACTTGGCCGGCCGAGTCGGCGAAGGTGGTAACATCATTTTTTGCCTTATTTATTGCATTTACATGTCATTCATTGAGGACAATGTATTAGATAGGTGTTGGGGGGGGGGTGCTAACACTTTTACTTTTTCTTTTCTTTTTACTAAAAAAATATTTATATATATAATAAAATAAAAATCTCAAGAATGAAAAAAGAATTTTCATACTCTTTATAAAAATACCAAAAGGTTGTAGAAATTAAGAGAACCTTATTAAGGAATCTTTATTTTAGCCTAAATAAAAATGAAACATTGGTTTGACTAAGAGTTAGGAGGGTTAAGGAAAATAACTTATACCTTTTATTTAGCCTTAGTAGAATATACATAAACCACACATACATGCTTGGGATTTAGAGACACAACTCTGAAAAAAATGCTAGATAATTGTGCCTTAAGAAGCATGATTACTCACGCCAAAAAGAAAAAAAAATATATATAAATATATAATATATAAGTAAATCTTGATTTCGTAGCCTGCTCTACTTGCATATTTGACCTGAGGGGGTTTTTCACCTGGTGCCCTAAAACCACCTGGTTTGGGAGTCATCGGTTTGATATGTGTTACATGAGTAAAGTAGAAAGCCTAACAAAATCAAGAATAATAGATAAATATTAATAAAATTAAAATGATATTCAAAGTTGAGTTGAGAAATCCCAAGCACATCATACTTAAACATTATGCATATCTATCTAAAGCAAAATAGTAGAATGAGTTAGAAGTACAAAATCCTTTCTAAATTTAAAGAAAAATCATAATTTCTTCTTTTATGAAGGCTAAAGAATAGGAGGACTTCTGAGGGTTAAACCTAATTCTCATATCATTCGGTCATTTTTACTTAGATGATTGAAAGTTCTTTTTATTGAAAGAGATTTTGTTTACAACTAACATTTTTCATTTATTGGATTTTGTGGGTGCAATCCGCTGAAAACCCTCAAAAGAAAACACTCCTCCTCTAGGGGAAACCTAGATGTTCAAAGGCTTGTTGCACATGCTCAGTGCAATCGCGTCACCTGCGAAAGTGGTGTAATAATTCTCTTTTTTATTTTGCTGCGGACGAGTAAAAAGATAAGTGTGGTGGTATGATTAGTCTCTAATTTTGCATAATTTTTATCACATCCGCATATTTATTTGATATAAAATTCTACTAATAAAGCTTTGCTTGCTTGATCCTAGGTCTATGGTGTGCAAATGAAGAAAAAGACCCTAAATCACCATTTAATGGGTGATTAAAGGCCTAACAAGTAGCCATTGACCTTAGAGAGGAGATTTTGTCAGCCCAGGGCATCAAATCCAGAAACCAGAAGATCCACCAGACAGGGGACAGACAAGACCAGACGCAATAGGCGGCTGGGCGTGCGCTGCCCTGGCAAGGCCGCGAAAACGCGAAACCGCGGCCGTACGGGCGCGGCCACGCCTGGGCTTTGGGTCAGGGGTTGTCCCCCTGGCCCCCTTTCCCCTGGTGCCTATAAAAACCCCCCTGGGGTTCTGAAGAGGAGCAGATTCAGAGTTTAGTAGTTGTTATTATCTTGTTCTAGGAGTTGTAGTTGTTGTAGTTTCCTTCTTCTAGTTTTAGTTTAGCCATTAGAGTGAGAGAGAGAGAGAGAGAGAGAGTAAAAGTTGTATTTAAAGGTGGCAATCTAATACAAGTAACTACTTCTCTTTCTTCATTCCAATTACTTGGTGTTTTTCCATTTGCTTTTACTTATTATTGTGTAACTCCTTTTCTCTTTACCACTTAACTCTTATTGTTTCTTTTAATACCATGTCTAACTAACTCTTTCATTGCATGGCTAACTAACTACTAACTCACTAATCTCTAACAACTTGAAAACCCAAATGAGTTAGTATTGTCAAACAAGCCTTGTGTAAACGAGAGCTATGACATCTTAAGACAAGGGTTCTAACTCTAACTTACCTACAAGTATTTGCTCTCTTATATTTCATGCTTAACAGGTTTTTGATAATCTCTAAACTTTGCTTGTCTTTGTAAGTATAGATTTTCCTTTTAACTTTGCCGATACCATTAGTACACTTGTGTCTTCCCTTATTCTCACCTTCTATTAGATCTTGATAAGAGAATGTCTGAGTTTTTGCCTTGTAAAGCTAAGTTAAAGGAAGAACTTTCACTCGATTTTCACGTGAATAGTTCCTATGCATAAGGGTTATGCTTGCCTATGATCCATCGTGAGGTTACATCTTAAAGAAGTTAGAGATTAGTGGGAGCACTTAGTAGAAAGTTAGCCATGCATTTTTACCATCTAGAAAAATCACTTTTACAAACCACCAAATCATTCTAAAATAATCTTTGAAACCAATTTGTTTTCATTTTTAAATTCTTTATTTGAAGCAAAGAACTTTCTTTTTTCTTGAATTATGAAGCCACATCAAGCTTTCATCGCTCTCCTTCCTTGTAGATACGACCCGTAGAACCACTTTGCTACTATGGAAGAATCACAAAAGCAGTGACATCGACCCACATTCCTTTACCTATTTTTTGTGTTTGCTTTTTGCTGATCAGTCGCTCTTCCTTAATTTAACTTTATCGAACTTTTAGGGGACTTAATTCCCCTTAATTTCTCAATTTGAAATTCAGAAGCCAATGGTTTCTTCTCTTAGCTTCTATGGGAGCTACCCCATAGGGCAGTTCACGTCCTGTCAAATGACAGGATGCGAAGTTAGCTTCGGAAGCGTATCTGGGAAAAGGACTTTAAAATCCTTTAAATAGTTTTAGGCACAAGTGCCTTTCCTGCGAAGTTAGCCTTTGAGGCTTTTTCGCATTCTATTCAGTGGCAGAACACGAAGCTAAGCTTTCGGAGCGAAGCTAATACTTAGAGATTTTCTGCACTCTGCCTTCGTGCAGAATGCGAAGCTAAGCTAAAGAGTGCGAAGCTAAGCTTTAGGGAAAAGCTAATGCTAGGCTAGCTTCGCTCGGATAAGGAAGCTATGCCTTAGCAATTTTTCTTTTTGCTCTAGCTTTTCTTTTCCTTCGCTAATGAACTAATATAGTTTCTTCTTGCTTTGCAGTGCATTATACTCCGGGTCCTTTGAATAGTCTCTTTGGAACAGTCAGGGGACTGGATGGTAATGTTAGCCAGCAATTTCAGGGGCAAGCCTTATTGTTCAGTAAGCGGAGTGCTCCTGGCGGGGATGTCCTGATCCATGCTGGAGATCAGCGTACTATGAGGAGCATCTTAACTACTGCTCCCCTCGAGGATTGTGACCGAAAAATTTGTAGGAAGCCCGGCTTCATGTTTGGGGATGCAGCGCCAGGCACCGATCATCAGCTGCTAACCGGGAAAGGGCAGTGGATTTTCAATCTAGAGGGCGAGAAGTATTACCTCCCGTCTAGCAAGCGTCATTTCCTGCTGTCTTTCTTCCAATGCGTGACGAGGCCTCAGAAGATGAAGTGGCAAGTGACTCGGACCACTGACTCTGTTCATGTGGGTAAAATGATAGCCATGTCTCCTAGTTATATAAGAGCATGTCCTCCTCGCTGTATATTGGGTCCCCACTCTGAAAACGTTCTCCAAGACATCCCGGTGGGGGAAAAATCCCGCTATGGCTTAGACTTTGAAAATCAATTCTTCAAAGTCCACGGCAACTATCCTGCAACTGATTTCAGGACCCAAGCTGGATTCATCCCCCCAAGGCCTGGTGGAAGGACTTAACCCTATAAGTCTTGGCCCATTTTGAAGAAGATTTGGAGAGGCTGGGACTCTACGAGGCTGTCCGGGCAACCTGCTATGGCATCCAGATGAGTGTAATGAACTTCTATGCCATCTTAGAGTAATACTGTCCAGCTACAGGGACTTTCTTTACCCCTGTAGGCGAATTGGGCATGGCTTTGTATGAGATGTGGTAAGTTTCTGCTCTGCCAATGGAATCTCTCCCTTATGAAGAATACTTCCCATGTGAGGTGGAATTGATACTTCTACAGAAGCAAGAGCCCACCTTGTTCGAGTCGTACCAGGAATTAATGTGCCATTTTTACATCTGCTCGAGTATGCATGGGAGTCATAAGGGGGCTTCGAGCAGTTCGAAGAGCTGGGGAATTATTTATTCCCCAACCTGAAAGATGCTCCTGAAGCGGCTCACCGCGGGGTTGCAGACGTTGATAATTTTCGGAGGATGCAAGAACATTCTTAGGGAGATATAGTCTTGGAAGAAGATGATGGCATCTATGAGAATGGTGACATTCTCAGGAGTTTCCATCATCAGGCCCGTCGACTGATGTCCCAGAAAGCACTTTTGGCCAGGTTTTTATCAGTTTGGTTGAAGAGATGTGTTGCCACCTCCTTCTAGTGACGTCGTTCTTTTGACTGTCTTATTGTCGGTCGTTCGTCTAGTCCACGGTTGCTCCCTTGGACTTCTCCCAGCAATGGTGTGTTATATTCAGCCGGGCCTTCGTGCATTGACGGAGGCTTTCTGTAGGCCACCAACGACGAAAAGGGGAGGGTACTATTTGAAATACACCTAGAGGGGGGGGGGTGAATAGGTGTAATTGCTAATCTAATGCTCTTTTTAAATTTTACTTAAGTGAGTGATGCAACGATCTCTCAAAACACGACTAAGAGCCGAATACCCCTTGCGAGGTTCTGAACTCCTTCCTCCCAATTCCCCTTAAATGGGTTAGAGGTGCGCAATGCAACCGTGTTGTATTGAGGTGTGATCGAACAATTCCAAGTATGAAATGCGATGATGAAATGCACACAAGTAATATAGCAAGAAAAGTAAACAAGTAAGGATTGCACAAATAAGATGTTAGTTCTCAAGCAATAAATTGAAAGCAAGTAAAGCAAGAAATTAAGCAAGAAGAACGCCAAGCCAATCGCAAACAAGGTGATTTGTTTCGAGGTTCGAGCCCGTAGCTCTAGTCCCCGCCTTCACCTCCGTGAAGGGTTTCCACTATCCCCTTAGGATCCCGTACAAGTTAGGCCTCCAAAGACCTCAAGCCCGTAGCTTCACCTTACAAAGAAATTCCCCTTAGGAACTTGTCTCCACAAGAACAAAGGATTACAATTTGGTGATCTCAACTAGACCACAACACTCTTTCTCTTTTACAAACACTCTCACACTTTTACAACTTCACCTATAGAAAGAATATGAAATTTTTGGCTCTATGAAGTGTTTGTGAGAAAAGCTTCAGTTGTAGAGTGATATTAAGAATCAAACAACAACTGAAAAATCAAACTTAAAAGAATGGAAATGAAAGCTTTAAACTATTTTCTCTTTCTCTTGAAAAACAATGAAAACTTGTATTTTTCTTGGTTAAATAACTAAGGCCTATTTCCCACTATTTATAGGGAGAGAATAGGTTAAAAACTCTGATTTTTCCAGCTAATATCACCTGCAAAAGCACCCCAACAACCCTCTAAAAAGTCTGTTAAAACAGAAAATAAAACAGATTTTCAGAACAGCCCAAAGAGGAAAGAGCCGTTGGAGGTGTTGCAGGCCTACCGGTCGACTGCCGGTCGACCGGGACTCTGCTGGCAAAAGAGCCGTTGTGGCTCCGGTCGACTGCCGGTCGACCGATCACAAGAGAGGAAACACAGTTTCCTTCTACCGGTCGACCGACCCAGTCGACCGGAAAGATACAGAGAGCAGACTTCAAATTTCGGTCGACCGGTATGTAGGTCCGGTCGACCGACAGACATGCACAGCCTGTGCATGCCGGACACAGCAGCCGGTCGACTGGGCCGGTCGACCGGTCTGCCTGGAAAACTGTTTTTCTGGGCAGATTTTAAGATGGAAAATTTTGTATAAAATCTTTAAAAATCTGAAGCTAAGTTTTATGCTGAAAATAGTTTATATACATGTATTTAAACAAGTTTTTGAAGATGTAAAGCTTTGGGTACATGTATGTATAAACTAAGGCATAAACCTAGAAATAAATATTTTGAAAACATAGAAACATACAAAACAAATGTGTGTGCAAATCCTAGAGCCAAATTTCACATATTCTATCTTTACAAAACTAAACTTACAAACTACAAAGGTCTTCAAGACTTCAACTTGAGCTATCTTCTCTTGATCTTCAATATTGCAATTTGAGCCCAATTTGACTTGTCTTGAGTCCAATAGCTTGTATTTGAGTCCAAAAACTTTGTATATGAGTGAGAGTACTTCTAGTATGATAATAAACCTGAAACACACTTAAACAACAAATAATATTAGTACAAATAACTAATATGTTTTGTAATCATCAAAATACACTAAACATGGGTTGATTGTAACCTTGGGCCAACATCTCCCCCTTTTTGATGATGACAAAACATATGAGTTATTAAACAAATAAAAGAAGAAAGAGCTTGGAAAGCTCCCCCTTAAACAATGCTATGTATTTAACATGAATATGAGAAACTATGTAATCATACATAAAGCATTGAAAAATATCATTACCAAAAATAAACTATCATAAGGAATAACAAAATTTAAAACAAACAACATATTTTTCCTCCACATATTTTTCCCAAACTTATATATATTTATATTTCTCCCCTTTTTGTCATACATCAAAAAGGGTTAAAAAAATTTTAAGAATATTAAAAAAATATTTTAAGTATCAATCTTACAAACATTTAATTCACCACAAATAAAAGAAAATCTTGCATAATCCAAAGGTTTGTGAAAATATCCGCAAGTTGAAAATCGGTAGAAACAAAATCAATATCTATGTCACCTTTTTCAAAGTGATCTCTAAGAAAATGATATCTAATGTCTATATGTTTGGTTTTACTATGTTGATTAGCATTTTTGGTCATGTGAATAGCACTAGTATTATCACAATAAATCTTAACATGATCAAAATGTAAATCAAAATCGAGAAGAGTATGTTTCATCCAGAGTACTTGTGCACAACAAGCTCCGGCTGCTACATACTCCGCCTCGGCGGTTGAAAGGGCTACACTATTTTGCTTTTTGGAAGACCAAGACACAAGACAATTGCCCAAGAATTGGCAAGTGCCACTTGTGCTCTTCCTATCTACCCTACAACCGGCATAGTCGGCATCCGAATAACTAGTCATGGTAAATTGGTTAGTTTTCGGATACCACAAACCTAAATCAATTGTGCCCTTAAGATACCTAATTATGCGTTTTACCGCTATTAAGTGTGATTCCTTAGGACATGATTGAAAACGTGCACATAAACATACGGAAAACATTATATCCGGCCTACTAGCCGTAAGATAGAGTAAACTACCAATCATGCTACGAAATAATTTGATGTCTACTTCCTTACCTTGTTCGTCCTTGTCAAGTTTCGTAGTGGTTGCCATGGGAGTCTTTGCTACTTTGGATCCTTCAAGCCCGAACCTCTTGATGAGTTCTTTGGTGTACTTGGCTTGGTTGATGAATGTCCCATCACTACGTTGCTTGATTTGAAGTCCAAGGAAGAAGTTGAGCTCCCCCATCATAGACATCTCAAATTCCTTTTCATGCATGATTCAAAATTCTTGCAAAGTGAAACATTAGTAGATCCAAAAATAATGTCATCAACATAAATTTGAACTATGAGGATATCTTGATCTATATGTTTGGTAAATAATGTTTTATCCACTTTTCCTTTCTTAAAATCATTTGAAATCAAAAATGAAGACAATCTTTCATACCAAGCCCTAGGGGCTTGTTTTAAACCATAAAGTGCTTTATCTAATTTATAAACATAATTAGGGTGTGTAGGATCAACAAACCCGGGGGTTGTTCAACATACACCTCCTCATCAATATAACCATTAAGAAAGGCACTCTTTACATCCATTTGAAATAACTTAAAATCTTTAAATGAGGCATATGCTAAGGTCATCCGTATGGCTTCGAGCCGTGCTACGGGTGCAAAGGTTTCTTCAAAATCGATCCCTTCGATTTGAGTGTAACCTTGGGCAACTAACCTAGCCTTGTTTCTAACTACATTACCCGATTCATCCAACTTGTTCTTAAAGATCCATTTAGTGCCAATAGTTGGTCTATCTTGGGGCCTAGGAACAAGGTGCCAAACTTGGTTGCGCTCAAATTGATTGAGCTCCTCTTGCATGGCAAGCAACCAATATGAATCGGCCTCGGCCTCGAGGACATTTTTAGGTTCTATGTGTGAAATAAAAGCAAAATTACCACAAAATCTTGAATCTTAGAGCGAGTGGTTACCCCTTTTGATACTTCACCTATGACGAGGTCCTTGGGATGATGAGGGTTGAATCTCCAATCCTTTGGTAGTGGTTGAGAGTGCTCCTCTTCATTTGCTCGATGTTCATTTCCTTGAGCCTCTTCCACTTTGGCTTCATTCCATCACCATCCTTTGGCTTGTCTCCCATGGTAGAAGCATCCTCCAAGGTCACTTTCTCCAAACCTTCATCTAAAGCATCAATTTCTACACAATTCTTAACAAACTTGTTAGATTCCTCAAATTTAACATGAATAGATTCCTCAATAGTCAAAGTTGACCTATTGAAGACTCTATAAGCCTTACTAGTATTTGAGTAACCTACAAAAATAGCCTCATATGATCTAGCATCAAATTTTCCCAAATTAATATTTGTATTTAAAACAAAACATTTGCAACCAAACACTTTGAAATAAGAAACATTAGGTTTTCTAGAAAAATACATCTCATAAGAAGTCTTAGTAGTATTTTTACATAGGAAAACACGATTTGCAATGTAACATGAAGTATGAACGGCCTCGGCCCACAAATAATGTGGTAGACCATATTCATTTAACATTGTCCTAGCCATCTCTTGTAAAGTACGATTTTTCCGCTCAACTACTCCATTTTGTTGTGGAGTTCTAGGACAAGAAAGTTCATGTTTTATTCCATGTTCCTCACAAAAAGTGGTAAAGGGAAGGTTAATGAACTCACCTCCTCTATCACTTCTTATTTTAATTATTGAGGAGTCATTTTCCTTTTCAACTCTTTTCTTAAAGGCTTGAAAATGTGAAAAGGTTTGACTTTTATGTTCAAGAAAATAAACCCAAGTAAAACGCGAAAAATCATCTACTAAAACATAAGCAAATCTACTCCCACTTAAACTTTTGGTTTGAGTTGGGCCAAATAAGTCCATGTGGATTAGCTCTAATGGACGTGATGACATGATATCCTTAATTGATTTGAATGAGGACTTAGTTTGTTTCCCAAATTGACATGCGTCACAAACTCGGTCCTTTTCAAAGTTCAATGAAGGAATACCCTTCACCATTTCCTTAGAGTTAAGCCTAGAAATATGGTCAAATGAAACGTGGCCTAATCTCCTATGCCACAACCAAGAGTCGTCATCGAGGGCTTTTAAACATGTTATATTACAAGACATATTTAGCATATCAATCATATAAACATTGCTTTCACGAAAACCGGAAAATACACAAACATTAGAAGTTCTATCAATCACTTTACAAGAAACATTATCAAAAACAACATCAAAACCTTTATCACAAAGTTGACTAACACTCAAGAGATTATGCTTGAGGCCATCAACTAAAACCACATTTTCAATTAAAGGAGAGGTGCCAAGTTTTACATTACCAATACCGATGATTTTACCCTTGGCGTCATCTCCGAAGGTGACGGTGCCACCTTCATGATATCTTGATAGGGTTGCAAAGTTGTTGATGTCCCAAGTCATGTGCCTTGAGCAACCGCTATCAAGATACCATAAACCTCTACGTCTTTGAGCTTTGGAAAGTACCTACATCATTTAGAACAATAGTTGACTTTGGTACCCAAACTTTCTTGGGTCCTTGAAAGTTAGTGTTACGAACCCAAACATTATGATGTGATGCACTTAGTCTATCATAACAAAAATTAGCTAAGTGTCCTTTCCGTCCACAATGTGAACATGTGTACACTTTTCTATACATAAATGCATGGTGTGTATGTGAAGTGTGAGCATGCTTTGGGGGTTTACCATGATGCATAGGTTGTGTAGCATGTACATGAGCATGAGCATGAGCATGAGCATGATGAACATTTTTCTTGGGAGCTTGTTTCTTAGGAAACATATTCTCCATCTTCTTTTTATCAAACTCACTACACTTTTTCAAAACAACATCTAATGAGTCTAATCTTTCCTTAAGCATGGCAATCTCATTAGAATCTACAAATGGGGTCTTTCCTTTACAAGCAATCTTATATTTTCAAAATCATTTTTAGTGGAAACTAAAGAAGAATGTAAATCATTATTTTCTTTAGAAAGATTTACAATTTGAATATTAAGTGATTCATTGTCCTTTTTCATTTTTAAATATTTCTTCTTTAAGAAATCATAATTACTAGAAAGTTCCATAAAAGCTTCTCCTAGCTCATCCATGGATAAATCATCATCAAGAAGAGTTGAGGGGGTTACCTTGCTTGTGCTCTCATTTGCCATGAAGCACATATTGGCGGTGTCGATCTCCTCCTCGGATTCACTTTCGTCATCCCATGTTGCTTTCATAGCCTTCTTCTTGTATGGCTTCTTGGATGAAGATGGCTTCACTTGTTCCGGACACTCCGCTACTATGTGTCCCGGCTTTTGGCAATTAAAGCAAATGATCTTCCTTTCTTCCTTGCCTCCTTGCCATCTCCTCCTTCCTTGGTACTTTGCCTTGTTGTACATCCTCCGGACATTTTTGACTAGAAGTGAGAGCTCCTCGTCATCTTCTTCTTCGTCATCTTCGTCGGAGTAGGTAGCATGACTTTTGAAGGCAATGGTCTTCTTTTTGGTAGGTGCCATGTCCTCCCTTGCCTTTCTCTCCATCTCATGGGTCTTCAAGTTCCCAATGAGTCCAATGAGTTCAATCTCATCTTTGTCATTGAGTTCCTTCAATGTTGTAGCTTTCACTTCCCATGATGGAGGAAGAGCCCGGATGATCTTCCTCACCCTTTGGTCATTGTTGATTTCTTCACTAGAGAAGCAAGACCATTAGTAATCTTTGTAAACTTAGTAACCATATCATCTATGGTTTCATTCTCTTGCATGCAAAAATTTTCATATTGGGACCGAAGAAGGTCTATCTTGGCCCTCTTCACTTGTGATGTCCCTCATGTGTTACTAGCAAATGGGTCCAAATCTCATAGGCGGATTTGCAATGGATGACTCTAGCTATGTCATCATCATTGAGGGCTTGTAGGAGTGCATAATGAGCCCTAGCATTGGCATCAAACTCCTTGGTCTCAATTTCGGACCAAGTAGATTCATCACCATCGGGGGCACTAAATTGTTTAGTCACGGCCTTTGCAACTCGGCTACCTAGAGATTGCAAGAAAACGGTCATCTTAACCTTCCATATGGGAAAGTTAAGTCCATCAAACTTAGGGGGGGTCTTAATTCCATCGGCCATGTTTACTATGTGGAAATGAATGAAGTGATTAGCAATATAAGGATCTCTCTAAGGTTGTTAAGCCAAATCCTAGAGTCCAAGCTCTGATACCAATTGAAATACACCTAGAGGGGGGGGGTGAATAGGTGTAATTGCTAATCTAATACTCTTTTTAAATTTTACTTAAGTGAGTGATGCAACGATCTCTCAAAACACGACTAAGAGCCGAATACCCCTTGCGAGGTTCTGAACTCCTTCCTCCCAATTCCCCTTAAATGGGTTAGAGGTGCGCAATGCAACCGTGTTGTATTGAGGTGTGATCGAACAATTCCAAGTATGAAATGCGATGATGAAATGCACACAAGTAATATAGCAAGAAAAGTAAACAAGTAAGGATTGCACAAATAAGATGTTAGTTCTCAAGCAATAAATTGAAAGCAAGTAAAACAAGAAATTAAGCAAGAAGAACGCCAAGCCAATCGCAAACAAGGTGATTTGTTTCGAGGTTCGAGCCCGTAGCTCTAGTCCCCGCCTTCACCTCCGTGAAGGGTTTCCACTATCCCCTTAGGATCCCGTACAAGTTAGGCCTCCAAAGACCTCAAGCCCGTAGCTTCACCTTACAAAGAAATTCCCCTTAGGAACTTGTCTCCATAAGAACAAAGGATTACAATTTGGTGATCTCAACTAGACCACAACACTCTTTCTCTTTTACAAACACTCTCACACTTTTACAACTTCACCTATAGAAAGAATATGAAATTTTTGGCTCTATGAAGTGTTTGTGAGAAAAGCTTCAGTTGTAGAGTGATATTAAGAATCAAACAACAACTGAAAAATCAAACTTAAAAGAATGGAAATGAAAGCTTTAAACTATTTCTCTTTCTCTTGAAAAACAATGAAAACTTGTATTTTTCTTGGTTAAATAACTAAGGCCTATTTCCCACTATTTATAGGGAGAGAATAGGTTAAAAACTCTGATTTTTCCAGCTAATATCACCTGCAAAAGCACCCCAACAACCCTCTAAAAAGTCTGTTAAAACAGAAAATAAAACAGATTTTCAGAACAGCCCAAAGAGGAAAGAGCCGTTGGAGGTGTTGCAGGCCTACCGGTCGACTGCCGGTCGACCGGGACTCTGCTGGCAAAAGAGCCGTTGTGGCTCCGGTCGACTGCCGGTCGACCGATCACAAGAGAGGAAACACAGTTTCCTTCTACCGGTCGACCGACCCAGTCGACCGGAAAGATACAGAGAGCAGACTTCAAATTTCGGTCGACCGGTATGTAGGTCCGGTCGACCGACAGACATGCACAGCCTGTGCATGCCCGGACACAGCAGCCGGTCGACTGGGCCGGTCGACCGGTCTGCCTGAAAAACTGTGTTTTTCTGGGCAGATTTTAAGATGGAAAATTTTGTATAAAATCTTTAAAAATCTGAAGCTAAGTTTTATGCTGAAAAATAGTTTATATACATGTATTTAAACAAGTTTTTGAAGATGTAAAGCTTTGGGTACATGTATGTATAAACTAAGGCATAAACCTAGAAATAAATATTTTGAAAACATAGAAACATACAAAACAAATGTGTGTGCAAATCCTAGAGCCAAATTTCACATATTCTATCTTTACAAAACTAAACTTACAAACTACAAAGGTCTTCAAGACTTCAACTTGAGCTATCTTCTCTTGATCTTCAATATTGCAATTTGAGCCCAATTTGACTTGTCTTGAGTCCAATAGCTTGTATTTGAGTCCAAAAACTTTGTATATGAGTGAGAGTACTTCTAGTATGATAATAAACCTGAAACACACTTAAACAACAAATAATATTAGTACAAATAACTAATATGTTTTGTAATCATCAAAATACACTAAACATGGGTTGATTGTAACCTTGGGCCAACACTATCTTGCCCCGTGACGGACCAAACCCCAAGATCGGCTTGCCATACACCTATTTGATGGCATGGTTCGCTCTTCACTGCCCAGCTATTATTCAAGCTGGTGAAGAGCCTCCAAAAGGTGTTCGAATGGACTTCTCTGTCAATTTGAGTGATCTTCATGGCTACGGACTTATGTGGCTGCAGTCTGCAAGCTGCTGTGTCGGTACGACGTCTATAGTCTCTTCCGGTGCTTCTTTTATATCCGCGATGCGGGCTATGGCGAAGAATTCAAGGATGTGGGAGATGGGAAGACGTCGTTGAGCTAGGGAATCTTTGAATGGCTGGTTAGCATCCGGCCATCTCATCTGGTGTACAGGAGCAGGGATTCCTACTATTTGGAGCCTTATATCCTGAGCCGATTTGCTCGTCAGTTCGGGTATGACCAACTCTATGTTGGTAACCTGAACACCAGGCTGGCCTTCATGGGGAGCCTCATTGACGGTGCTCGCGCCTGGCGGTCCTTCATCGCTGGTTGTACTGAGGCACGGCTGTGCATGCCGTTGAGGACCCCAAATTTACTAACGACTTTAGGGTTCTGTCAATGGTATAGAACTTCAAACTTCACACCAACTGAATTTTCTGTTAACTCTTTTGGCGTGAAGCTAATCTATCAGCGGCTGAAGCGGAAAGTCACTGAGAAGGGTGAGGGCAAAAGGGTCTGTGTGCCAGGCCTTCTGGAGTTTGTCGCCACTGCCGATAGTGAGGCTTCTGACGCGAAAAGTCCCCACTTTGAAGGAGACGTAGGAGCTGAGATTCCTCCAGATGCTCTTGGAGGGGTACGCACAGCCCCTATGGAAGACGTGGAGGTGGAAGAGGTGGAGGAAGAAGATCCCGATGTCCACTTCAAACGAAAGCGGCAAGATGGATCCCGTAGGAAGAGGGTAGTGAAGAAGCCTCGTCGCTACACTCCCACCATTATTGCAGGGGGTGAATCAGCTGCAATGCCTCCTCCTCCTAACCCATTAGTTATTAAACTATCGGCACAAAAGCAAATGACTAATAAAGCTGTTCCCGGCCTTGGTAAGACCAGTTTCACTCATTTTCCTGTCATGTACTTATATATTTCATACAACTCATTTTTATCCTATGATTCAGGAACAGAGGCTAAGGAGAACATGGGGATTATTATGATCCCCTGTTTACATATAAGGAAGGTGACGAAGCTAGCTACTTCGTTGTCTCAAAAGATTCTGGAGGTGACGCGACTGATGTTGGTCCTTCGGGTGCTGGGACCTCGAAAGAGAGTCCAATGGCCTCAAGTGAAAAATACCTACAGGGGGGTGGTGAATAGGTGTTATGCTAATCAAATGCACTTTAAAAACAATTTAAGATATATGATGCAAGCGGTCACTCAAAACAAGAAATTGAAGCCGAATTCCTCGTGAAGGGCTCTAGAACTTCACCTCTTTGATTCCTCTAGATTATGAGTTTAGTGCTTAATTGGTTCCTTGTTGATATGAGTATAGACCGAAAATGCAAGAATATGAAATGAATGCAATAATGAAGACAAAGCAAGTGTTAGTACAAGTAACCTTACACCCAAGGGATTACAATTGGTCTACACAAGACCGGAGTACCTGAAGGTACACCTAGAGGGGGGGTGAATAGGTGTACGGCTAATCTAGTGAACTAAATGCGAAAATTTAAACTTAATTGCAACTACACTTAATGCAACCAACGAGTGTAGCCGAATTTCCGGTGAAGGGCTCTGGACAAACTCCTCTTGATTCCTCTGAATAAGAGTTGAGGCGCTATATGAAGCTCTCGTGGTTAAGCACAAGTGAGGCACACACAGACAAGCCAAGCATATAATATGAATGAGCAATATGAAATGATGCAATGGCACAATATAAAGAGAGAAAGTTAGAGTCAATGGATCAAACGCAAACAATGAGATTTGTTTCGAGGTTCGAGCACCCAGCTCTACGTCCCCGCCTTCACCGAGAAGGATTTTCAATCCACTAACTTGTCTGCACAGGACTCCCACACAGGAATCTCCACTGAGGATTTGGAGCAAATAAAATATGGAGTACACAACTCCTCTCTTAACAAAACAACCTCTCACTAGAGGCTAGGCACAAAGCCACAACAAACACCACCTCACACTAGAGGGGTAGGCCCTTAGCCAAACAACCACAATCCACCTCTTCACTAAGAGGGATACCAACACAACCTCCACTATCAACCTCTCACTAGAGGGATACCCACAATCACCTCTCACTAGAGGGATATCACAAATAAAGGAGGGGTACAACACTTGGTGGTTTCCACAACCACAAGCTAACTCTTTCTCACAAAACAAAGATCCTAATAGATAGGATAGTATGTAAGCTCAAGTGTGAGAAATCAAGGTGTTTGAAAATCAAATAACAAAGAAAAATACTTGGGAAAACACTTTGAATTTGATAGAAATGAAGAACAACACAAATATCCCAAATCTCTATTTTTCTTTGATTTTTCCAACCCTTGAAAACAAATGAAGATAGATCTTTTTGGCTTAAAAACTCTTTTGAAAACTTGTGTTAAAACACTTGTAAATGGGAGAAATTTTGCTCTTTAAAAATCTTAACCAAAACCCCCTACAAATGGGGTATTTATAAGCCCCATGAAAAACTAGCCATTGGGGCTGTTTTTCAGCCCTGGCGGCTGACGGTCGACCGGCTCGGTCGACCGCCAACGGTAAAAATTTGACCGTTGGAGCCTTCCGGTCGACCGGTCGACCCGAGAGTGGGTCGCCTTCAGTCGGTCGACCGCACGGTCGACCGGCCCAAAGGGCTGGCTACGTGCACGTTTGTGTGCACGTCCGGTCGACCGCTCCGATCGACCGGCTACTGGTCCGGTCGACCGTTACGGTCGACCGCCAGAGCCTGGCAGGGGATTTTCAGAACTTGGAATTTTGGTTTTTAATTACAAATTAAATCCCATAAAATCTTCTAAAAATCCACAAAAATAAGTTCAGTATAATACTTTGATATACAAACATGTGTGAAAAATTTCAACACATATTTCAAACAATTTGAACCATTTTTGTGACTTAGAAATTTTGCCGAAAACCAAAAACTGTATTTTCTAAAACTTGGATTTTTCAAATGGAAATCCGATTTTTCCAAAACTCATCCAAATACAAAAACATGATATTTAAACAACTTTTAGGCATGTAGTATATGGATATACTCCAATATACATATAAAGATATATATCAATGTTTTTGATATTAAATTCGAAAATATGTTTTGTTAAAATACAAAACTCCAAACACATGAATAGGCATATCAAAATAAGTTTGTCTAAGATATGAAGCATACATGTATATAGAATAAATCTAATATACATTAAACCATGTAAACTTGTTTTGAATCTATCTATTCATGAAAATCAAGATTGGTTAAACCAAAACCGAAAACCAAAACATGAAACGTGTGTGTGTTGTGAACTTGAGCATACCACACTATCTAATCTTTAACAAATGGATCTAAAACATAATCTAAACTATGTACCGAAGTCTTCTTGTAGAGCGTCGTCTCCAAGTCGACTCGATCCAAACCGTGATCCACTGAGCTTGACTCCAACGAGTGCTATATATGATCTTTGACGCTCGGGCTCTTGAATCACCATGTGAAAGGCTTCAAAATTCCTTTGTTAAAGCTAATCACCTACTAATATCTTGGTTAAAGATCTGAAACTAAACATCACAAGATTATTAGTAAACATAACTTCATGAGTTAATCATCATCAAAACTAGAGTGGAAGGCCTCTGGGCCAACAGTACCCAACTCCAACAATCCAATCCTCACACAAGAGGAACCACAACTCAAAGAATATAAGTCACTTACTAACCTAGAAAGATCACAAACTCTCTCTTACAACTTCTATAGAGTGGAGTATGATTTTTGGCTCAAGAAGTGAGTGAGAGAAAAATTTCAGTAGTAGAAGTTAAGAAGACTTTGAAAACTAACTAAAAAATTTTACAATTGAAAGAACTTTGAAAATGGAATGTAATGAAACACTTCTTCTCTTGAAAACTTGAAAACTTGGATATTTTTCTTGTCAAAAACCAAGGACCCATGACCTCTATTTATAGGCAAAGGATAAATACCATTCATAATTGATACTAGGTCATTAGGGGTGAGTTTAGCCACTTAGAAATAAGAAATAGCAGTTGAAATCCATAAAAAAACAAAAATAGCCAGAATAGAGCCGTTGCTGTCAGTCTAGATAGCTGCCGGTCGACCGGCCGGTCGACCGGAAGGCCACATAGCAAACTAGCCGTTGGCTCCGGTCGACCGCTAGGCAAAATGAAAAGAGATTTTTGTTCTGCCGGTCGACCGGCACAACCCGAGAGCAAGGGTCATGCAGTTGGTCGACCGGTCGGTCGACCGCAAGGGTTGACGATCGACCGACCCGGTTGACCGGTAGACGTGCACAGCGTGCAAGCCTACGGCCACAAGGCCCGGTCGACTAGCCGATCGACCGTTACGGCCTGAAACAGTGTCGGTTAACATCCGGTCGACCGTAATGGCCAGAAACAAGAAATAAACAGATTTTTGGATTTTGAAGTATTTTAAAAAGATTTTGTATGGGTTTGAGGGTAAAGTAGCATAGTATAGGAGATAAAATACATGTTCTAAACTTGATATAACAATTTGAAGAATTATGAATTATGTATTAATACCAAATATGCAACAAAAATAAAATTACCAAAAACTTGTATTTTGAAAAGTGTATTTTTGTGTGTGTGACTTCTTGAGCACCACTATCATATCCTTACTCTTTAACATACTAAATTCTTACATAGGTCTAGGGGACTATAAGATCTTCGATCCGTGCTTTTATTTGCATCGTTGAACAACTTGAATTCTTGATCTCGTTTTTGAGTCAACTTGAGTCAACACCACCTTCCTTTTGGGAAGAAGCATCTTGAAACCTAAAAATCCTGAAATAATCTTAAACACTTAAACTAGATTACTACAAATAATTATATATGTTTTGTGATCATCAAAACTCTAAAACCGGGTGATTGTAACCTTGGGCCAACAATCTCCCCCTTTTTGATGATGACAAAACATATAAGTTATTTAGAAACAAATGTGGAAGGAGCTTGAAAAAGCTCCCCCTCAAATCATGCTATCTATCAAGAACATTATAACAAGCATGAAATAAAATATGCATGAAAAGAGAAATGATAACTCAAGTATTTCTCCCCTTTTGTCATTCATCAAAAAGGGTCAAGTTTGAAAAAAAAAGTCAAGAAAAGCAAATTTGAAAATTTTCATGAATCCATAATACAAATATTTAATTCACCACAAATAAATAAAAATCTATTATAATCAAGAGGTTTAGTAAAAATATCGGCAAGTTGAAAATCGGTGGAAACATAATCAATTTCAATATCACCTTTCTCATAATGATCTCTAAGAGAGTGATATCGAATGTCAATGTGCTTTGTCTTACTATGTTGATTTGCATTTTTAGTCATATGAATAGTACTATTATTATCATAAAATATTTTAATATGGTCATAATGCAAATCATAATTTAGGAGAGTATGTTTCATCCAAAGGACTTGTGCACAACAAGCCCCGGCCGCAACATACTCCGCCTTGGCGGTTGAGAGGGCTACAGAATTTTGCTTCTTGGAAGACCATGAAACAAGGCAATTTCCTAGAAACTGACAAGTTCCACTAGTACTCTTCCTATCCACTCTATAACCCGCATAGTCGGCATCCGAAAAACTCGTCATGAAAAATTGTCCGGTCTTCGGATACCACAAACCCATCCCAATGGTGCCCTTAAGATATCTAATAATGCGTTTTACCGCAATTAAATGGGACTCTTTAGGACACGATTGAAATTGAGCACAAAGGCAAACACTAAACACAATATCCGGCCTACTAGCTGTTAACTATAATAAACTACCAATCATGCTACGATAGATTTTAATGACTTCATATATGCCTTGTTCATCCTTGTCAAGTTTTGTTATGGTAGCCATGGGAGTTTTGCTTGTCTTAGCCCCTTCAAGCCCAAATTTCTTGATCAGTTCCTTCGTATACTTGGCTTGATTTATAAAAATCCCATTACTCCTTTGCTTGATTTGGAGTCCAAGGAAGTAGTTAAGTTGGCCATCATAGACATCTCAAATTCCTCCTTCATGCATTATTCAAAATCTTTGCAAAGTTTTCATTAGTAGAACCAAATATAATATCATCAACATATATTTGAACAATAAGAATATGATTTTTAACATGTTTAGTAAACAAAGTGGTATCTATTGTACCTTTAGCAAAACCATTAGAAATAAGAAATGATGAAAGTCTTTCATACCAAGCTCTAGGAGCTTGTTTTAAACCATATAAAGCTTTGTCTAGTTTGAAAATAAAATCCGGATGTGTAGGATCAACAAACCTGGGGGTTGTTCAACATACACCTCCTCTTCAATAAACCCATTTAAAAATGCACTTTTAACATCCATTTGAAAAAGTTTGAAATCTTTATAGGAAGCAAAAGCAAGTGTTATTCGTATGGTGCTACGGGTGCAAAGGTTTCCTCAAAATCGATACCTTCGATTTGGGTGTAACCTTGGGCCACTAATCTAGCTTTATTCCTAACAACATTGCCCGACTCATCCAATTTGTTCCTAAAAATCCATTTAGTACCAATTGTTGGTCTATCACGGGGTCTAGGGACAAGATGCCAAACTTGGTTTCGCTCAGATTGATTGAGCTCCACTTGCATGGAAAGGTACCAATATGAGTCGTCCTCAGCTTCGAGGATGTTCTTTGGTTCAAAATGAGAAATAAAAGCATAATGGCCACAAAGATCATGGAGTTTAGAATGAGTAGTTACCCCTTTTGATACATCACCTATAATTAGATCCTTGGGGTGATGTGGAGTGAATCTCTAATCTTTTGGATGTAGTTGTGGTGGCTCCACTTCAACTTCTTGAACTTCACTTTGCACATCAATTGTTGGCTCGTCGTCTTTTATAGGTGAATCCTTCAAGGTAATCCTTTCCATGTCTTCACCTAAGGAATCTATTTCTACAACATTCTCAATAAAAACATTAGATTCATCAAACTTTACATGTATAGATTCTTCAATAGTCATTGTAGATTTATTGAAGACTCTATAGGCTTTACTAGTGTTAGAGTAACCAACAAAAATAGCTTCATAAGATTTTACATCAAACTTACGTAAATTATCTTTAGTATTTAAAACAAAACATTTACAACCAGAAATTTTGAAATAAGAAACATTTGGTTTTCTTAAATAGTAAATTTCGAAAGAAGATTTAGAAGTGTTTTTACAAAAGAAAACCCTATTTGATATGTAACAAGATGTGTTTACGGCATCGGCCTATAGGTATTAAGGGAGACCGTATTCATTTATCATAGTCCTAGCCATTTATTGAAGTGTTCAATTTTTCCTCTCAACTACTCCATTGTGTTGTGGAGTTCTAGGACATGATAACTCATGTTTAACTCCATTTTCTTCACAGTAAGTGATAAAGGATTGGCTATTGAATTCACCACCTCTATCACTCCTTATTTGTAAAATTGAAGAATCATTTTCCTTTTTCAACTCTTTTCCTAAATGTTTGAAAATGTGAAAAGGCTTGATTTTTGTGTTCTAAAAAGAAAACCCAAGTAAAATGAGAAAAATCATCAACCAAGACAAAAGCAAAACGATTTCACTTAAACTTTTGATTTTAGTAGGACCAAACAAATGCATATGAATTAACTCCAAAGGTCGTGATGTCATGATATCCTTGATGGATTTGAAAGAGGACTTGGTTTATTTCCCAATTTGACACGCATCACAAATGCGGTCCTTTTCAAATTTCAAGTAAGGAATACCTTTCACTGCATCCTTGTTGTTTATTCTAGATAGGTGATCAAATGAAATATGGCCTAGTCTCCTATGCCACAACCAAGAGTCATCATTGAAGGCATTCAAACAAGTGGCATTACATTGCATATTAGACATATCAATCATGTATACATTATTTTCATGAAATCCGAAAAGTATACATGCATTAGTTTGTCTATCAAAAACATTACATGCTAAGTCATCAAAAATCACATTAAAACCTTTATCATAAAGTTGACTAACACTCAAGAGATTATGCTTGAGACAATCAACTAAAATAACATTTTCAATCATAGGAGATGAACCAAGTTTAATATTACCTATACCAATAATCTTTCCTTTGGAATCATCTCCGAAGGTGACGGTGCCACCTTCATGGTACTTGATAGGGTTGCAAAGTTATTGATATCCCATGTCACGTGCCTTGAGCAACCACTATCAAGATACCACCGCGCCCTACGTCTTTGAGCTTTAGAGTGTACCTACATCATGTAACACAATTGTTGACTTTGGTACCTAATACGAACCCAAACATGATTATTTGAGGAATTTATTCTATCAAAATAAAATTTAGCTAAGTGACCCTTTCGGCCACAATAGGTGCATGCATAAATTTTATCATACATGAATGCATGATGAGTGTGAGGAGTGTAAATGTTTGGTTTGTGAACATGTTTGGCATGATGAGAGTGTACATGTTGTGACTTGTGAGCATGGGAGTATATAGCATGGGATTGTTTCTTTGAGATATGTTTCTTAGAAAATATAGCCTCTAATCTAGATTTATCAAATTCACATTTCTTTAAAACTTCTCCTAAAGAGTTAATTTTATTCTTTAGCATGAAAAATCTCATCTTTATCTATCAAAGGAAATTTAGCTTTACAAGAGATCTTATAAGCACCAAAATCTTTTTGACTGGAAGTGAGAGTTGAAAACAATTCATCCTTTTCTTTTGTGAGCAAGAAAACCTTGTGGTTAAGAGTTTCATTTTCCTTTTTCACTTTTAAATATTTCTTTTTAAGGAAATCATAATTATGATATAATTCTTTAAAGACTTCTCCTAATTCATCCATGGATAATTCACAATCTTTAATAGATGATTCGGGAATTACCTTATTCGTGTTTTCATTAGCCATGAAACACATGTGGGCCATGTCAACTTCTTCGGATTCACTCTCCGAATCCCATGTGGCCTTTAAAGTCTTCTTCTTGTATGGCTTCTTGGAGGAGGAGGGTTTGCTCTTATTTTCCTGACACTCCGCAATAATGTGCCCCGGCTTCCGGCAATTGAAGCAAATGATCTTCCTTTCTTCTTTTCTTTGCCATCTTCTTCTACTTTGAAATTTTGCTTTGTTGTACATTCTCCGAACATTCTTCACAAGAAGAGAGAGATCTTCATCATCCTCTTCTTCATCATCTTCGTCGGAGTAGGTGGAAGAGCTTTTGAAAGCAATTGCTTTCTTCTTTAAAGGAGCCATTTCGTCTCTAGCTTTTCTCTCCATCTCATGGGTCTTGAGGTTCCCAATGGGAGCAATGAGCTCCATTTCCTCCTTGTTGTTGAGCTCCTTCAAGGTTGTAGCTTTTACTTCCTAAGATGGAGGGAGTACACGAATGATCTTCCTCACTTTTTGATCGTTGTTAATGCTGTCACCTAAAGAAGCAAGCCCGTTAGTAATTTTTGTAAATTTAGTAACCATATCATCAATAGATTCATTTTCTTGCATGGTAAAGTTTTTGTATTGGGAACGTAAGAGGTCAACTTTAGCCCTCTTAACTTGTGATGTTCCCTCATGAGTGACTAAAAGGTGAGTCTAAATCTCATATGTGGATTTGCAATGTATGATTCTAGCAATGTCATCATCATTAAGAGCTTGAAGCAAGGCATAGTATGCCCCTAGCATTTGCGTCAAACTCTTCCGTGGTAATAACGGACCAAGTGTACTCATCACCAAGGGGTGCGCCAAAAGGTTTAGTCATCGCCTTTGCAACCCAGCTTCCTAAGGATTGCAAAAACACGGTTATCTTAACCTTCCATATGGGAAAGTTAAGGCCATCAATCTTGGGTGGGGTCTTAATACCTTCGGCCATCTTTACTAATGTATGAGGATGAAATATGAAAAATATGATTAGCTATTTAGGATCTCTCTAAGGATGTTAAGCCAAGAACTTAGAGACCAATGCTTTGATACCAATTGAGAAACACCTAGAGGGGGTGAATAGGTGTTATGCTAATCAAATGCACTTTTAAAAATACAAGCGGTCACTCAAAATAAGAAATTGAAGCCGAATTCCCTGTGAAGGGCTCTAGAACTTCTCCTCTTTGATTCCTTTAGATTATGAATTGAGGTGCTTAATTGCTTCCTTGTTGATATGAGTATAGACCGAAAATGCAAGAATATGAAATGAATACAATAATGAAGACAAAGCAAGTGTTAGCACAAGTATAAGAATGTAAGACAACAAAGAGCAAGAAGGAAAATAATTGCAAACACAATAGAATTTGTTTCGAGGTTCGAGCCACTGCTCTACGTTCCCGCCTTCACCACTATGAAGGATTTTCACTAAATCCATAAAGGGAACTTCCACACAGGAACCTTACACCCAAAGGATTACAATTGGTCTACATAAGACCAGAGTATCCAACTCCAACAATATAATCCTCACACAAGAGGAACCACAACTCAAAGAATATAAGTCACTTGGTGATCTAGAAAGAACACAAACTCTCTCTTACAACTTCTATATGGTGGAGTATGATTTTTGGCTCAAGAAGTGAAGTGAGAGAAAAATTTCAGTAGTAGGAGTTAAGAAGACTTTGAAAACCAACTGAAAAATTTTGTAATTGAAAGAACTTTGAAAATGGAAAGCAATAAAACACTTCTTCTCTTGAAAACTTGGTTATTTTTCTTGACAAAAACCAGGGACCCATGACCTCTATTTATAGGCAAAGGATAAATACCATTCATAATTGATACAAGGTCATTAGGGGTGAGTTTTGCCACTTAGAAACAAGAAATAGCTGTTGGAATCCATAAAAAAAACAAGAACAACCAGAATAGAGCCGTTGCTGTCAGTCTGGACAGCTGCCGGTCAACCGGCCGGTCGACCGGTAAGCCATATGGCAAACTAGCCGTTGGCTTCGGTCGACCGTAGGCCACATGGCAAACTAGTTGTTGGCTCCGGTCGACCGCCCGGTCACCGCCAGGCAAAATGAAAAGAGATTTTTGTTCTGCCGGTTGACCGGCTCGGTCAACCGGCACAACCCGAGGCAAGGGTCCTGCAGTCGGTCGACCGCAAGGGTTGACGGTCGACCGACCTGGTCGATCGGTAGACGTGCACAGCGTGTACGCCTACGGCCACAAGGCCCGATCGACCGGCCAGTCGACCGTGAAGGCCTGAAATAGTGTCGGTCGACCGTAATGGCCTGAAACAAGAAATAAACAGATTTTGGATTTTGAAATATTTTAAAAAGATTTTGTAGGGTAAAGTAGCATAGTATAGGAGATAAAATACATGTTCTAAACTTGATATAACAATTTGAAGAATTATGAAACATGTATTAATACCAAATATGCAACAAAACCAAAACTACCAAAAACTTGTATTTTGAAAAGTGTATTTTTTTGTGTGTGACTTCTTAAGCACCACTATCATATCCTTACTCTTTAACATACTAAATTCTTACATAGGTCTAGGAGACTACAAGATCTTCAATCCAGGCTTTTATTTGTATCGTTGAATAACTTGAATTCTTGATCCCGTTTTTGAGTCAACTTGAGTCAACACCACCTTCCTTTAGAGAAGAAGCATCTTGAAACCTAAGAACCCTGAAATAATCTTAAACACTTAAACTGGATTAGTACAAATAACTATATATGTTTTGTGATCATCAAAACTCTAAAACTGGGTGATTGTAACTTTGGGCCAACATCAAGCTCTATAGGATGGACCACAGAGACTTCAGCGAGCGAAGGCGAGCCGTACGTCCCTCCTTTATCTGCCAAAATCTTTTCTATGGAGCCCGGCGGGATTAGAGGAAGTCCAGAGAGAGACTATTGCTGAGGCAGTTGAGGCGGTATCACCTCTTGGTAATATTTTGATCTCTTGTAAGCAATTCTCTCCTAATATTCGTTATGTCTTGTTTCAACAAAGTCTTTTCATAGGTGTTCCACCGTTGGGTGCATCAACTTCAAGGGGACCAGCTGATCTTCCTGAGGGAATCAGGAGTGAGGCAAGTACTTCAGCCACAACAGATGTTGCCGAGTTGGATGCCTTGTATTATGACTTGCCATCCGATGGAGTTAAAGAGGCCATGAAGACAGTGGCTACAGAACCAATCTCATTCCCAGCTGGATCGGTAGGTGAGATACCAGTGGTTTCTTTGACGCTGCCTATCCTGACAACCACTGGGCTAAAGGTAATTACTAGCCCTACGTCTCTGACACTGGTTGTTGAGCCAGTTCTTCTTAAAATAGTCACCAACCTTACTTCTATCGTGGCTAGTGTACTAGTTTCAATGAGGACTCCTCCTAGATCACTGGTGATCCCTCCTCTTTCTCCGACCAGTGCTTCTGTTATTTCCTCTACCATTATGACAGTGAAGCCAGTGGAATCTTTGTCTTCAGGTACTACTCGCTCACCGGGAGTAGTTAAAGCTGGGAAAGAATTTGTGGCCAAGATGGTTGATAGCTTTTACAAAAGCCTGAAGCGATCTGTTGCTCTGATCTTGAAGGGCTCAACCACCTCATTTTCTGCTTTAAAGGTGGTCCTCTCTCGAAATATTGAAAGCATTCGAGACTTTGGAGAGGATGTCCAGGCTGCTACATTGGAGCTTCTGGTGGAAAGGCTTGAGATGGATGTAGACGAATGGCGCCGTCTCAGCAATTCAGATTTGGACTCCTCAGTTAATGAACAACTTGAACGTCTTGTGCTCAAATGCGTGAAGCTCATCTTGCAGTACAGGAAGCTGCTAAGGCAATATCTTCAGATTTAAAATCTTTGGAGACAAGAAAAGTAGAAGTTGGAGATGCCATAGATGCTTCTAATAGTACTCTTCTCGGCGCTGAGGATAAGATTGAGAAGGCCAAAGAGATGATCATGAGAACCAATCTTCTTTATCCAAGGCTGAACAGGTGCGTCTTGAGGAGATCGCTCGGCTAGAGCAACTCAAGGCCCAGAATGATGAAGTCCTTCAACAGAAGCTAGCACAGAGGGCAACTTTAGCTGAAATTGAGGTTTGTCTGTCCAGACAGCGAATTTAATAAGGCCGAGTTAAGATTGCAAGCATTCATCAGAGCTGCTGAGGAGAGGAAGAACATACTGGCCATCCTTGAAGAACGGATCAAGTCTTATGAAGTAGCCTCGTAGTTTGTAATCCATGTATTCCCCTTTTGAATCAATAAAAAGTAATTTTATTTGACTCCTCTGTTGTGCTTCCAACTTGTTTTATCTTCTGCAATTCTTACTTTCAAGTTGTACTACAATCCTCAAAAAGAAAGGAAATAATGGTATAACTAATCTAGTCAGAGGGGGTGAACTGATAGAATTAGTTATAAATTTGAAAAATAACTCGACTCAAATCATGTTAAGATGAGGAGAGAAAAGAGTGAGCTTGACGATATTTACTGTTTAGAGGTAAATATTAACATAACAGATTAAATATCATCAGATTTGTGAATAGGTTATGATAAATTAGATACCACAACCTATGATAGTTCCTACTGAACTAAGAGAAATGAAGCCTAGGATTTGCCAATTAAAAGTGAAAAACTAGCTATGAGAAATTTTGCCATTCAGAGGTGATTACCTGGACATGATGACAAAATGGAGGTGAACCCGATTTTAGGGACCCGTCTATTCAAAGGTGATAAATTGGACGTGATAGACTAAGACACACTAAACTTTGAATCCGTTGCCAGAGGTAGTCGTATTAACTTGGCAGTTAGTCCATCAGGGACTACAGAGATAGATTGAATCTGAACTCCTGTTGGTTCAGAGGTGGTTGATTGGACATGACCAACTAAGGGACCTCAGATTCACAATCTGCTGTTCAGAGGTTTAATGTTAACATGACAGCAAGAGCTCCTGACCTTGATAGAGGGAAGGAGAATAAAGTTATGGACTCATCTGTTCAGAGGTGGTGAACTGGATATGATAGTTAGAATGCCATGAGAGAGATCTAGGTATCCATTGGTCCAGAGGTAATATGGACATAACCGATTGGGAGTTGCTAGACTCAGAACCCTATCGTTCAGAGATGGCGAACTAGACATAACGACAAAGGGATAGTCTCTACTGGACTGAAAGATGAGACTTGGTTATCTGCCAGTTCAAAGGTAATATGGATATAACCAATTGAGAAACTACCAAGCTCAAGATTTCTACCGTTCAGAGGTGACAAGCTAGATATAACAGTAAAAGAAAGAATCCCATTGGGGGAAATAAGGTTTGATCATAAATTCCATGAAAAATTGATATCTCCTTTGGATATTTTTTGGAAGAAATTGTCAGAGGTGTATTGTTAACGTGACGACCAAGAAAGTCTATTGGGGACTGAGAGGAAAATAATAGACTTTGAAGAGGGTCTATTAGAGACTGGCTAGGGAGCTAAGAAATATGAATCTCATGAAAGATTTATATGTCAGATAACTCCATGGGATATAGAACAAGATTTGTAAAACAACCTGTCAGAGGTGTAATATTAACATGACCAGGATTTTGTTACTGTTAGAGGTGTTTGAACATACAGTAATTTTGAGTGAACCTTGTCATTCTATTGAGGAGAATGATAAGTAGAGTTTATCCACTGGGAATGTTGACCGATTTCGCAGGGATGTTGGTTTTATCCACCGGGGAGTAGGTTAGAGACTTACTATCAGAGGTTTAATGTTAACATGATAGGTTTTACCTGTCATTTCGCCAGGAAATGAATATCTTCTTATGTGGTCCTCCCATTCTATGGATGGGAATTGGTAAGTGATTTTAGAGAGGAATCAAATGGGAACAGGTCCCTTAGGATTTTTAGCATATCCTCAGCTGTCAACAGCTTTGATATGCCTTTACCAACTACCGTTTGAGTTGGGCTAGCCATGCTATTCCCCTCAGCATGATGAGTTGTCGAGGACTTATGTTAGGCTTAAGAGCCATCATTTTCCTCTATCCTCAGCCGTTAGAGGCATTGGATCTTTTTATTACTTCCAGTAACGTAATGCCTCCCCTGGGTTTTCACTCTGTAGGTGAGTTGGGGATGAATTCCGCGAGGTCTTTATCTAAAGATCTCATTTCCATATTGGAAAGATTCTACAGAAGGATGCGTCACGAACCTTCTTCAATGAGTTCGGCTTGACAAGTCATCAGCTAAACTCCTTTGATCTCTTATTCGATCGGTCACCATGTTTTTGATATGAACATGGAAACAGTGGAAAGGTTCTGCAAGAGAATGCGTCACGAACCTTCTTCAATGAGTTTGGCTTGATAAGCCATCAGATAAAGTCATTTGTTTGGTCGGACCTTTTGTGGTTGGGTCGAGCTTCGATCGATCGAACAGAAGCAGGGAGGTATGCCACCATAAACCATCTGCCTGAAACTGTTGCTTAGACATGCTTAACTTTAAAATATGACCTATTCTTCTAAGTTGGAGATGGGTACATGTTTATATACTTAGAGAAGAGTGACAAGGCTAAAACAATTTGACACCTTATTTCTTCTTCAGCGTCACCAGTGTTCGATCGCCTCGACACTAGTTGGCAATGAATTAGAGAAGAGTGATAAGGCTAAAAATTGAAGTTCATAACCATACTTCTTCTTTGATGCAACCGGTGTTCGATCGGCTTGACACTGGTTTATGGCAGTATAATCCCGTTAGAGAAAGAGAGGAGTGCTCTTTCTAAGTATCCTGGATCTGAAGGCCTTAATCAGAGGTGTAATGTTAACTTGATCATAAGAAGGATCCTATCAAGGATAATACTTCTTTAAGAACCTGCCGTTGATTTGCGTCATGAGCATATCGACGTCTGGGGTTATAAGGCGATAAGCTCCATTTGACCAGATTGTTTCTATCATGAACGGTCCTTTCCATTTGGGCTGAAATTTACCTCTGATTTTGTGCGTCATAATCATCAGTCATCTGATGTCTAAAACCAAATCTCCTTTCTGGAAAACCCTTTGCTTAACCTTCTTACTGAAGGCCTTTGAGATTCGTGCTTGATAGAATTTAATATGTTGTTGAGCTTGTAGTCGCTTCTCATTTAAGGCTTCGAGCTCTTAAAGACGTAACTGATCATTTCCTCCTTTGTCATTCTGGTCATCAAAGTGACTCATAATGATGGCATCTGGATTTCTAACGGTATGACTGCTTCGCACCCGTATACCAGAGAAAAAGGCGTATTGCCAGTCGGGATCCAAACTGTGGTTCGGTAGGCCCAAAGGCATTCACCAAGCTTCTCATTCCAGTCTCATTTATTTGATGAAATGAATTTTTTGAGTAGCTTGATAATTATCTTGTTGAATGCTTTCGCCAAAACATTAGCAACAGGGTTATAAGCGGTTGATGCCACATTCTGAATTTGGTACTTATCACAGAACCGATAGAATACCTGGCTTATAAATTGGGGACCATTATCATGGATAATCCGCCTAGGAACACCAAATCGATTGATGACATGGTGTTTGATAAAATTAACTACGTTGGAAGTTTTAACATCAACAAGTGGTATAGCCTCTGCCCACTTTGAAAAGTAATCAGTTATTGCTAAGATAAACCGATGACCTTTTGTTGATGAGGGGCTGATAGGCCCTATGACATTAATTCCCCATGCTTCGAATGGCCATGAAGCAACAGTTGGATGAAGTAGCTCCGGAGGTTGATGTATAAAGTCCGCATGGATTTGGCAGGCTTTACACCTTTGTGCATATTTGATGGCATCGGCTATCATGGTTGGCCAATAATATCCAAGCCTGTGCAATCGATCTTTGAGCTTCGGACCTGGTTGATGAGCTCCGCATATACTGTCGTGCGCCTCTTTAAGCACTTCTTGTGCCTCTGAATTAGAAAGGCAACGGAGGAGGATACCGTCATATGAGCGACGGTAGAGTGTTTTTACTATTGGATCATAGTAGAAACGGAGAGACCTTCATCTGATAGAAGCTGCTTCTTTAGGGTCATCCGGCAATATATCATGCAAAGCATAGTTAATGAGGGGAAATTGCCAATCTCCTGGTTCAAACCCTGTCGAGGTGATATGGACCTCCTTGGTTTTCAACACATGTTTAGGACAAACAAGGTGTCAAGTAGCCACTGTAAGATGATATGTTGTGTCAATCAGTAAGGCTAATGTTGTTGCTAGTGCAGCCAGAGTGTCAGCCTTAGTATTTTGGGATCAGGACACATGGCCAATATAAAAGCCATCAAATAAATTAGTCATTTTGATGACTGCAAGATAATAAGGTACCAAAACTCCGTGGCGAACCTCATATTCTCCTTTAACCTGATTAATAATCAGTTTTAAATCACCATAAGCTTTGAGGTAGCGTACCCCCATTTCATGGACGAGCTGAAGGCTAATTAGTAGAGCATTATATTCCGCCACATTGTTGGAACATGGTTCCGTCAATGAAAATTTCCTAGGAAGGACATGGTTTTGTGGTGAGATAGATACAACCCCCACACCAGCAATGATCTTGCCTTTAGTGCCTATTCTTGATGCTCCATCAAAGAACATCTGCCATACTTCATCCTCTGAAGTTATATTAGTTTCGAAAACCTCATCTGGAATATCTTCATGAAGTTTTGAGCTTTTCAAAACTGGATGAGCAGCTAGGAAGTCTGCAAGCGCCTGTCCTTTAACTGCCTTCTGAGGAACAAAGAGCATGTCGTACTGGGATAGAAGGAGGGCCCACTTAGCTAATCTTAAATTTAGTGTTCCTAGTTTCGTCATAAGGAGACGCAAATGATTCACTCTGGAAATGACATGTATGGTTTGGCCAACCAAGTAATGCCGCGTCTTTTGAATAGCAAAGACAAGAGCTAAGCATTCCTTCTCAATAGGGTTTTAGAGAGATTTAGCCCCTATTAGAGTCCTATCAGATAATAAATGGCCTGTTTGTGGCCGTCATCGTTCTTTTAAACAAGCAGAGCACCGAGAGAATGGTCCATAGCTCTCACATAATGCAGGAAAGGTTTTCCTGATGTGGAAGCTACCAAAATTGGAGGTTTAGCGAGGTATCTTTTGATATCCTCGTAAGCTTCTTGATAGGTTTGATCCCATACAAAAGAGACACCCTTTTTCATGAGCTGGGTGAATGGTTGACAGCGGCCTGAGAGATTTGCGATGAACGTTCTGATATAGGTCAGTCTGCCTTGCAGGCCCCTAAGCTCTTTGAGATTCTTAGGTGGATGCACGTTTTGAATATCTTTGACTTTATCCGGGTCAAGATGGATACCTTTTGACGTGACAATGAATCCCAATAACTTGGCACTTGAAACCCCCAAGAAAGATTTTGTCGAATTCATTTTTAGTCGATGAGCTCGCATTATATCAAACATTGTTCTCAAGTCACGCAGACGATCATTCTTATCGCGACTTTTGACAGCAATATCATCGACATAACATTCTACCATCTTTTGGAGGTGGTCGCAGAAATTATACTCATTGCATGTTGATAAGTTGCTCCCGCGTTCTTCAACCCGAAGGGCATCATGGTATAGCAGTATACCCCCAATGGTGTCCGAAATGAAGTATGCTTCTCATCCGCTGGGTACATCTTAATTTGATTATATCATGAAAAGCTATCCATGAAAGACATTCTTTCAAATCCACAGGTATTATCAATCATGACATCGGTGATGGGCAATGGGAATTCGTCTTTAGGGCAAGCTGTATTGAGATCGCGGTAGTCAATGCAGATCCGAATTTTTCATTCTTCTTAAGAGCAGGAACAACGTTAGCAACCCAATCTGGATACTGTTCCTCCCGTATGAAACCACATGTGATGAGTTTATGGACTTCGGCTTCCATAACTTCCATAATGTTCGGGCGAAATCGTCATTGTTGTTGCCTGACTGGCTTGGCGTCAGGCTTGATATTCAGACGATGCATGACTATTTGCAGATCAAGTCCGGGCATATCTTCGTAATTCCATGCAAAGACATTGATATACTCCCTTATGAGTATAACCAATTCTTCTTTCTCTATATGTGATAGGCTTTCACTTATAAAGATGGGTTTAGGGTGACCTTGACTACCCAAGTTAACCTGGATCAACTTGTCTTCAGTAGGTGGTTCGCGTTGTTCGATTCGCTTTTCCAACTGGAAATCCAGTTGCTGAGCCCATGGTTCAACATCAATAGCTTCCACAGGCCCCATATGACTATTTGAAGTCATGTTAACGGAGAGATTCTTAAACATCGCTCCCACACTAACATCTGACTCCCACTCGGAGGAAGAGGCGGAGCGTGACGGGATCGGTTTGTTGTCTTCAGATCGAATCGATGTAGAAGGTGGAGGTGTAACATATCCCAACCCCCTGCATGTTTTATCATAGTAATTTGTCGGTTTTCCTTTTGGCACGAAATTACATAGAAAATCACGTCGTCCTTTTTCGAAATTCAGGCCACTCCTGCGCTGCAGGTTGTATCCTATTTTTCTCATCATATGCTGTGCTGATCGTGCATAATGGAAAAACTGCGGGGCTTTGAGTCTGAACTCAAATCTGAATCCTTAAACCTTCATAGTTGGGCTCTATTGAATATTATTGGGGATTGACTCCTTTTGGATGGAGGGATCACGAAGACGGATCCTTTCGCACATTCCACAGATGTACCTGACATGCTTGATTTATGCAAGGGCATGTGTAGAGAGCTATTGGTAACCGACTCAAACAATCTGACACTCATAGGATCATCAAAGATAACATTATCATTAATCACCCATTCATCATCGTCCTCAGAGGGATTATTACATTGAAGATTATTGAAACATGCTATAATTGGTTCACCAGCCAAAGTGGCTGGCATGTCTCCTTCAGACTCTGAATCTGCCTCATTGCCACTGTCGTCGTTGTCAGGCAATGATTCTTTTGATGTTTTACCGATTTCTTGATATAGGAGGGCATTAGTAAAGTAGTTTTTCACCCTTTGAACAGTTGTTTCTCAGTGAACACCGTTTGTACCATTGTATCATCCTCCACATATTTGAAGCATTGGTGCAGAGTAGAGGGAACAATCCAGTTAGCATGAATCCAAGGTCGTCCTAATAATAAGTTATATGAATTGTCAGCGTCAATGACATAACACGTCACTTCTCATTTCAGATTCCCAATTCGGCAATGGAGTCGAATCTTTCCAAGTAGGTGATACTCCCTGCATTAAAACCGTATATCGTCATAGTGGTTGCAGACAACCGATACAGCGGTATGCCAAGAAAGTAGAGAAGCCTTTTGGGGATAATGTTGAGTGTAGACCCTGGATCAACCTGCACCCTTTCGATGCATGTCGAATCGATGTATCCGGTATAGTACAAAGGTCGATCGTGTTTATTATCCTTGAGGAGCATATCCTCAGCTGTGAAAGTAATAGGAGGTACCTTCAACTGGACATGATGACATTCAGAACACGAAGGTTGAGTGTCATCCCTAGGGGCTTCTGGTATATATGTCAGAAATGATTCTGAATTAGCCAGTGCATCCTTGAGTGCTTCTCTTGTCTCCTTCGAGAGACGAAGCAGCTCGTGTATGGTGATACGAGCGGGGATATTAGCCAGCTGGGCCAATATGTCAAAGCGAAAAGGGACATTAAGTCTCGACCCTGAAGGTTTCTTTAGGATATGGTCAAACCAGACTTCTTTCTGCTTCTCTTTTTCCAAGGTCAGTACCGGATCTGGTATGGGTACTTGTACCGACGTCGTTTGCTATTGTATCTCGTCAGTAATTTGCTCATACTGTTTTAAGTATGATTTTCCAAATCGAGTACCCATCGGCTGAGGTACATTGGCCTGTGTTGTGCAAGCATGCCTCTCACTTTCAGAATCGCTAAGAGAAGTTGTTGTCACATTGTCATCATCTGGCAGGACAGAGATAACGTTGCAAGATTTGTCCTTCGACTTGGACTTCTTCGAATCCCATTGTTTGTATTTGGCAAGGTCTGGGTGCATCCACATGATTTCCCTATTTTTAATATCAAGGGAACGAGACCCTTAGTCTCCTGATATTTAGCTGAAGGATCATTTATTTCCAGTCGTACTTCAGGGATTGGAAAAGACCCATCAGGAACTGTGACTTTTGGGGTCTTGCCAAACTCGAGGGTCACCTGTTTGCAGTGACTTTCTTTTGTTCTGACTTTAACATTAGAACCCCGGCATCGACCAAAGCCTGAATTTTGTCCTTTAGGACAAAACACTTGTTAGTAGGATGATGAGCCATCCTATGGAAGAGACAATAATTGGGATCGTTCGTGCATCCCACTTCATTAGGGCGTCGAGCCTTTGGCAGTTTCAATTTATTCCCTTTGTGGAGTAAATGGAATATTGTGACCACCTGCTCATCTTTGAAGGAGTATTGTTTCGGAGGAGACTTAAACTTCTGATTATTGATGCGCTCTTCTTGTTCTTAGGAGGAACATTCCCTGACAATTTGACAGACATGGTCTCTTTCCCTTTGACTTGAGAAGATTTTGCCATGTCGCTGCACCCGTTATTATTCATACTCTATTTGTCTTTAGGGATAGATGGTTCAAACTTTTTAGCTGACTTTTCGGCTATTTCAGCTTGCTTGACTAATTCCTTCCACGTATGGGCTTTGACAGCTCCCATACAAATCTGTACTTGGTCCAGGAAGTTATGCCTACATGTTTGCAAGAGCATGGGCAATGACATCCCTGCTGGGTACATCAGAGATAAATTTTTGAACCGTTCAATGTAGTCACAGACAGATTCTTCTTTCGTCTGTACAGTGGAGAGGAGCTTATCCATGGTTACCTCAGCGTCATCCTCATAAATGAGAAAGAAATTAAGTTTCTAAGTCGATCCAGGAATTGACAGAGCCTGAAGGAAGGCTTCGGAACCAGTCAAATGCTACCCTCTTCAGGGTGCCAATGAATATTCTGGTCATGATAGCATCATTACCTACTACATTACTGGTTTGTGATCGGAAGTAGTAAATGTGCTAATTTGGTGAGCTCTTGCCATCATATGAGTGCAGCGTTGGTGGCTTGAACTTTGGAGGATATGGGACTGAATCCCATTCCAAGGGGTAAGGATGGACCACCCCTACTTTCTTCAGTTTATCCCTTTGGCCTAGGGATGTGATCTGAGCTTGGATGCCTTTAAGAACTTCAGTATCCATAGAAGAACTTTCCTTTGACTTCTCAGTCTTAGGTTGCTCTTCATCATTATGTTCTTCCTCATTATAATTACTCTCGATATCATTGTTATTTCGGTTAGTGAGGAGTTGAGCAAGCATCTATTGAATGTTGTCCAAGACTTCTTGCTGGGCCTTGGAGGTTTGCTTCTGAACTTCCAACCTTCGGCGGAGGTCATCATTACCATTATCAGCCATATGCACCGACACTCTATCCGTTTGTATCGAGCTGACTGTTGCCGAAGAGGCATACCCACTATCTTCTCCCTCATCATCAGACTAGTGGAATAAACTTCTCAATGGTTCTGGTGATGTTACTCCAGTCGAGGAGGATGGCTGCTCATAATTGTAGGGTATTGCTACCCGAGATCTGGTGCTTTGGAACACACCTTCTTCGTCTACCAAGACTTGGCCTAAGTCAGGGCTATAGTCCGGGTCTGGAGAACTGAAGGAATGGGAGTTAGCACCACGCGGCGCTCGTCTGCTCCTATGCGGTTAACGTCCCTTCCTATCATGTTGATGGATGCAGAGGGCAGATCTGGTAGATTTTTCGCGATTTGCTTCTTTTGTGATGCTTCACAGGAGCTCGCACCGATAGTCGATTAAAAACTGACTGTCAGCTTGGAAGGGTGGCGGGCATTGGTCCTAGTCGGCAATGGACTGAATGGATCGTCACTAGCTGACATCCCACTTGTTCATAACAAGAGGGAGTAGTTCTAATTTTTGCTTGTTGGTTAAGAACTCTCGCAGGTCGGGGTTAGCCGAGTTTAAGCTATCCAGTGCGGAGACACGAACGGAGCGCGTACTAGACTATTCAGGTGATTTTGAAATCACCTTTTTGCTTAAAGCTGTATTTGTAGGGGCGAACTTAGCACCCACAGGCTTTGAAAGCGAAGCACAGGACGAGGCCTCGTTCTTTGCATTACCGCAAAGGCGGTTAGCACTGCATAGTGCTTTAGTTTTAGCTTCGTGGCTGAGAACTCTAGTAGCACTCTTGGGCGCTGAAGCTGCACAAGCACCGTTATGAGCACCCAGGGATGATCCCTTAACTTCACTTTGAAGAGCGGACTTCACGCTGGAGGATTTTGAGAGCGAAGCACGCTGTGGTGCTTTGTTCGCAACCTTGCTGCGAAGGTGGCTAGCACTGCGAAGTGCTTCAGTTCCATTCTTGTGGCTGAGAACTTTGCTCGTACCCGGAGGTACTGGCGCTGAATTAGCCATGCCATTGGTAACTTCACTCATGAGAATGGAGTTGGTGCAAGGAGTCACTTCTCCTAGACTAGGCGAAGGTAGAGTTACCAATTTAGCCTCACAGCTAATAGCCTCGGCGAAGCTGCCAAACCGGACAGGCAATTTGCCTTTGTCTTCTCGTGATAGGCGAAGTTGTGGTGGAGCTTCGCCTGAAGTATCACACGAAGCTTTCTGTCTTGGCCTTCATATCTACTTAGGAAGCGAAGATTTAGGTTCGCAGGGAACCTGATTAGCCTTGTTTAAGGCACCTGTAGCCGCAGTGGACGTTGAGAGGAGTTGGGACGAGGTTCATCCAATTACCTTCCTGGCTACGGCTAGCTTTTGCTCGGAAGCCTTGGCCATCGAGATCTTTCTGTGCTTCCAAATGTAGAGCACTGGACAACCCTCAGAGAGCAATTCTTCGAATTTTTCTTAGTCGAAATGAATGACCAAGTTTTCAAAAATGACAGGCTCAGGACTCTGATTGTTGCATTGCGACACTGTCTCCTTGTTGCGCCAGAAGACGAATTCCCCAGCGGAGTCGCCATCTTGTTTTCCATCGAAAAAATTGGTTCTTGTGGGGAAAACTTACAAAAAGGGTAGAGGAGCGAAATTACAAGTACTTCTTTAAAGAAGAAGATTACAAGTGATCTCCTCTAAGATTTCTGAGAAAATGTGCAGGTAGAATTTTGATCAGCGCGCGATCACTTTATCCCTTTGATGATGCAATCAATCAGGTGATCGAACTGCCTCCTAATAAGACTCCCTTCTCGCTTAGTTTGGGGAATCGGAGAACAGAATATCAGTAGAGCCCTTTTGCTAGGAATTCTACTCTTTTCAAGCCAATCTCCTCTCTATCCGTCTGTCCGCCTATGTCTGTCCCTTCGTCCGTCTCTGTGTCTGTCCGCCTCTATGTCAGTTTGCCTCTCTAGCTCAGCAAGGGACCATTTTATAGCAAATGTGGGGTGTAACCGCCCCCTTGAATTCAGCAAGGCTGAATCAACCATTAACTTCACGCGAGGCTCGCAAATGACCTTGCCGCGAAGCTCTGCGAGCTTCTGGTGAAGCTAGAGGGTTTGTGCGAACGTCCTCATACTGTTATGGCTTAGTTGTCTCCACTTAATGTGGGACGAAGTGGACAGGTGTAACCGCCTACATAAAGTGGCGTTAATCCCACTAAATTAGTGGGTTTCACCCATTAATCCCTCGTGGGATTTTAAAACGGTCAATTTGATGACCTGGCAAACCCCACTGTGGAGCTAGATCATGCGGAGCTAGCTCATAACTTCAGGAGAGGTTACTTTTAGAGCCTCGTGCGAAGCTAAGACTCAGCTCATAGCGGAGCTATAACTTAGCTAGGGATAGAGCCTCTGGCGTGAAGCTCTTGGATCAGCCTCCGGCGGGGTTAAATGGGAAGCTTCAAGCGAAGCTGATAGTTTAGCTTCAAAACGAGGCTACCAGGCTTAGGTGAAGCTTTTAGTTTCATGCGGAGCTACAAAGCTTACCTTAGGGTTATGCCCAGGCTAAGTATTGAGCTAGCTTAGCGTCTTAGGCCTACTTTGGTCTCTCCAAAGGCAACTTTGTCTTACTATCTGCTTTACTGGATTAGTAATGTCCATGTTGCTGCCTCATCTCTGGTCATCAGCTTGTCTTCGACTTATCTTTTGTAGATGTCAATAAGTTAGACGTTGTTCAGACCGGTTGAAGATGAATGCGAGAGTCCTGTCTTTTTCGAGTGTCAACAAGTACTATCCCTGATTATGTTAACACCATACCTTGATCAAAAAAGTATTGTACATGACCACATTAACATTAAACCTCTAGCCATTAAGGCAGACTTTCCTGTCTGTTTCTTCTCCCCCAAGAAATCCCTTTTCATAAAAGGAATCGACTTCATCTCTAATTCTTCTGGACTCTGGTTGACATCAAACTGATCGAATATCTAAGGATATTGTAATGCACGATGTTAGCATTGAAAACAAAGGCAAAATTTCTGCTTTTAGCTTTATCACTCTTCTCATCTGGAAGAGTAAATCATATGTTGAAGGTTAACATGCTTAAATAATAGTTTTAGGCACTCTTCTTTTTGATCATTCCTCTAGATCCAAAGGTATAGTGACCTTTCCATATGTAATAGTGGCATATCTCCAATCACCCCTTTGTCTCTATCATTCGGTGAATCACGATTCAGCCTTGCACCAACCTCGATTGAGCCGAGTTCATTGAAGAAGGTTCGTGATGCATCTCTTTCAGTGTTTTTACATTTATATCTAGATACGGTGATCAGTTACAAACCTGAGTCTTAGTTATGACGAAATAAAGTGAAGCTCTATGAGGAATCGTGACTTAATCGATAAATTCCACATGAAGCTCATGTTCTGTGTCTCGACTTGACGACCGGCTGATAACAGAGTTTTGATTAGGTAACACTTCACCAGGAATTTGACTTACTCGAGAAATTCCCCACGAAGTTTATTCTTAACTCTTTAATCCCCAGCGAGATTTTAGAAGTCACCAATGGAATGCAGAAATATTCACTTCAAATGGCACGATCTGAATCCTTCGGTGAATAAGGCCAGAGGAAACTATTAGTTTTAAGCCCAAAATAAAATCCTCGATATTCATCATGCTGAGGGGAATAGCATGACTACCCAACTGGATAGGTAGTTGGTAAAGGCAAAGCAAATCCATTGCCAGCTAAGGATTTGCTAAAAATCCTAAGGGACCCGATCCCATTTGATTGGTTTTGAATCTGAACCCTTCGATGAACAAGGGTAGAAGAAAATATTGGCTTCCAAGCCCAATATAAGTCCTCGACAAATCATCATGCTGAGGGGAATATTATGGCTAGCTCAACTCAAATAGTAGTTGATAAAGGCAAACCAAATCCGTTGATACCTGAAGATTTGCTAAAAATCTTAAGAGACCTGATCCCATTGATTCCTCCAGAATCCTCTACCAACTCCTTCCCATAGAATAGTGGACTACAACGCGAATAAGTCCTATTAAAGCTTTCATCTTTGACTTTTCCATATGTAATGGTGACATGACTTCAGTCGCATCCTCCTCTTTTCGATTGGTCGAGGGTCGACTTCACAACCCGTTTATTCCGATCATCAGATAAACTGACTGAACGAAATTATTTGATGACTTATCAAGCTGAACGCATTAAAGAAGGCTTGAGATGCATCTTTGTAAAACTCTTCCACTCTTTCCACATTCATCCCAAGGTGTGGCAATCGATCGATCAATCAAGAGCTGAGGATAAGTCCCCTAGGGATAAGTGGAATCTCTCTATCAAACTCTCCTCAGATTGTACAAATGAGTATTCAGTCTAGCAAGAATTCATTTCAGTTGTCATGTTAATGGTTATCTTTGATGACTTTTAGAGCATAATTCTCCTATTCCCCCAATGAAATTGCTTTGATCCCTAACAAGTTTTAGGAGCACTGTCTCTTATTCCCTGGTGGTATTCTCTATTAATATTCTTACATTTGCAGGGAATGATCAATTGCACCAAAATCTCTTGCCAATTCTCTTCCATGGAATGGTAGGACCACATAAAATTGTAGTTGTTTTCCCAATGAAATGAACTACAGGTCGAGCCTGTCATGTTAACATTAAATCTCTGACAGTAAAATCTCTGACGTTTCCTAGCGGATCGGAACTCTACTTGTCATTCTTCTCAATAGAATGGCGGGTCCACTCAAATTATGTGAATCACAAAGTCAAATGTTCATCATGTTTACATTATACCTCTGATAGCTTTCTCTTAGAGCTCACAGGGAATGATCATTTCTCTATCCCCAATGGAGTTCTCCAACAGGCAATTTCCTAAAAATTCTCCTAGGAATCGCGAATGTCACGTTTATGATTACCTCTGACAACTTCCTATAAATTCCCCACAAAGCCTCAAGAAGCTAAATTTCTATCTTCAAAATTCTCACGGAATATCCATTCCTTGGCGAAATATTAAGTTATCACGTTAATGATTACCTCTGATAACTTTTAGGAGTATTGCCTCCTATCTTGCCTAGCTTAGTTGTTACGTTAACGATTATCTCTGACAACTCTTTAAAGAATTCCCATGGAATCTTAAGGAATGTTAACTTCCTTCTCAAATCCTCATAGGATCTCTACTCCCCAAAAAGACTTGCAATTGTCACATTAATGATTACTTCTGACAATTTTCCTATCATAGCCCCAAGGTATGCCAAAATTCTTCATGCTCTTTTATTTCATGCATTCTTTTAATTGTTGGTGAGTTGATGCTTGTACTAGCTTGTTCTTGTTGCAATGTTGTGATTGTTATGAACCATCGGTGAGCCATGCTTTGTACCGTCTCTTTGAAGGTAAGGATTGTGATGGCCAAGGATCAAAATGTGAGGCAACTATCTCGAAGAGGTTAGCATGGTTAGTGGAGTACTTAGTAGTTAGTAGCCATGAGTTTTCTTTTACCTTTGTTTTAGAAATCGTTTTCCAAATTCTTTTCTCATTTTTCTATCGGTGTTTTCATCGCCTTCTTAGTTTACCTTGTTCCATCTTCTTCACTTCTCTTTTGGTTTTTACATCGCCGTTTTCATCGCTCTCCTCCCCTACCACATGCTTATTTTCATTTCTCATTCTTTTTCATTCTTTCAACATAGAAGAATTGTTAACATCTGACGTGACTAGAGACTGTTAATGCTTCTATCGCCTCCCTTCCCTGTGGATACGACCCGTTAAGCCAATGCTATAACGGAAGTATCGAGGGTATACTAAGCACATTCGAGCTTTTCATTTGATTTCATAAATACACATTTTGAGTGCTAGTTTCCCCATCGATCACTGATGAGCTTCGCAAGTGCCATCGTGCGCCTCTTGAAGCGCTTCCTGTGCCTCTGAACGAGAAAGGCAACGGAGGAGAACACCGTCATATGAGCGACGGTAAAGTGTCTTCAGAATTGGATCGTAATAGAACCGGAGAGACCTTCGCCTGAAGGACGCCGCTTCCTTGGGATCGTCTGGAAGCAGACCGTGCAAAGCATAGTCGATGAGAGGAAAGCGCCAGTCTCTTGGTTCAAGATCTGTGGAGACATTATAGGCTTCTCGAGTTCTTAGCATGTTCTTGGAGCATACAAGATGTCGAGTTGCGACTGTGAGGTGATACTCGGTGTCTGCCGGTAAGGCTAGAGTTGTTGCTAATGCAGTAAGGGCGTCCGCCTTAGTATTTTGAGATCGGGACACATGCCCGATGTAGAAACCTTCAAATAGGTTAGCCAATTCGATGGCTGTATGGTAATAAGGCACCAAGTCCTCATGGCGGACTTCGTATTCGCCTTTAACCTGATTGATGATCAGTTTTGAATCGCCATAAGCTTCGAGGTAGCGTACCCCCATTCCATGAGCGAGCTGAAGACCAATGAGCAGAGCATTATATTCTGCTACATTGTTGGAGCACGATTCTGTCAGAGAAAATGCTCTGGGCAAGACATGATTATGTGGGGAGATAAACACAACCCCCACTCCGGCAATAATCTTGCCTTTAGGGCCCATTCGCGATGCTCCATCAAAGAACATCTGCCACACTTCCTCTTCTGAGGTTGCATAAGATTCGAAGACCTCATCGGGGATGTCTTCGTGAAGTTTTGAATGCTCCGGAACTGGATGAGCAGCCAAGAACTCTGCAAGGGCCTGGCCTTTAACCGCCTTCTGAGGCGTGAATATCATGTCGTATTGAGACAATAAAAGTGCCCACTTAGCCAATCTTGAATTCAATGATCCTGGCTTCGTCATAAGAAGACGCAATGGGTTTACTCTGGAGATGACATGTATGGTCTGGCCGACCAAATAATGTCGTGTCTTCTGGACAGCGAAGACGAGAGCTAAACACTCTTTCTCGATAGGGTTGTAGCGAGATTCCGCTCCTATGAGAGATCTGCTCAGATAATAAATGGCCTGCTCGTGGCCATTGTCGTCCTTTTGAGCGAGGAGGGCACCGAGGGAGTAGTCCATAGCCTTTACATAAAGCAGGAATGGCTTCCCTGATGTAGGGGCCACTAAGACTGGAGGCTTTGTGAGGTACCTCTTGATGTCTTCATAAGCTTCCTGACAAGCTTGATCCCATACGAAGGAAGTACCCTTTTTCATGAGCCGGGTGAACGACTGACAGCGGCCTGAGAGATTTGCGATGAATCTTCTGATATAAGCCAGCTTGCCTTGCAAGCCTCTGAGCTCTTTGAGATTCCTTGGCGGAGGCATGCTCTGAATAGCTTTGACCTTGTCTGGGTCAAGATGAATTCCTTTTGATGTGACAATAAACCCAAGGAATTTGCCGCTTGACAGTCCCAAGAAGGATTTTGTCGGGTTCATTTTCAGTTGATGAGCCCGCATTATGTCGAACATCGTTCTCAGGTCGCGAAGATGTTCATTCTTGTTGCGGCTTTTGACGGCGATGTCGTCAACATAGCACTCCACCATTTTTCAGAGATGATCGCGGAAGATTGTGCTCATTGCCCGCTGATAGGTTGCTCCGGCGTTCTTCAGTCCGAAGGGCATTACAGTGTAGCAGTATACCCCCAATGGTGTTCGGAACGAAATATGCTTCTCATCGTCGGGATACATCTTAATCTGGTTGTATCCTGAAAAGTCGTCCATGAAAGACATCCTTTCGAACCCGCATGTGTTGTCGATCATGACATCGGTGATGGGCAGCGGAAATTCATCCTTGGGACAGGCCGTATTGAGGTCACGGTAGTCGATGCAGATCCGTATTTTCCCGTTCTTCTTGAGGACGGGGACTATATTAGCCACCCAATCTGGATGTTGTTCCTCCCGGATGAAGCCACACGCAATGAGCTTGTGAACTTCGGCTTCAATAGCTTCCATGATGTTCGGGCGAAACCGACGTTGTTGCTGCTTGATTGGCTTGACGTCAGGCTTGATGTTTAGGCGGTGCATAGCGACCTGTGGATCAAGTCCGGGCATGTCTTCGTAGCTCCATGCGAAGACGTCTATATACTCTCTTACGAGTATTATCAATTCTTCCTTTTCTGTAAGTGATAGGCTTTCACTTATAAAGATGGGCTTAGGGTGGTCTTGGCTACCCAAGTTGACCTGCATCACCTTATCTTCAGTAGGTGGCTCGCGCAGTTCAAATCGTTTTTTCCATTGAAGGTCTAATTGCTGGGCCCATGGTTCCTCATCAGTGGCTTCTGCGGGCTCCAATTGACTGCTTGAGGTCATATTAGCAGTGAGGTCCTTGAACATTCCTCCTATGCTGATATCGGAGTCCGACTCGGAGGAAGAAGCCGAATGTGATGGAATTGGTCCATCGTCCTTGACTTGAATGGTTGCTGACGATGTGGGTGTAACATACCCCAACCCCTGCGTGTACTATCATAGTAATTTGCAGGCTTCCCTTTAGGTACAAAGTTCCGCATCAAACCGCGCCTTCCTTTTCCGAAATTCAGGACTGCTCCATGCTTCAAGTCGTACCCCATTTTCTTCATAATACGGCGCGCTGGCCGCGCGTAATGAAAGAATTGTGGAGTGTCTGAATCTGAGCTTGAATCTGTGATTGTGGATCCCCGTGGCCGGGTTCTACCGAAGATTATCGGCGGCTGACCTTGTTTGGACGGAGGGATCACCAGTGTGGCCCCTTCTATAGCTTCCATAGATGTGCTGGCCACACTTGGCTTATGTACGGGCACATGCAGAGAGCCATCCGTAATGGATTTAATCGACCCAATACTCGCAGGATAATCAAAAGAAATATTATCAATAATTACCCATTCTCCTTCATCCTCTGAAGGAGTATTACATAGGAGATTATTGAGACATGCTAAAATTGGTTCACCAATCAGAATGGCTGGCATGCCTGTTTCGGATTCTGAATCCGCCTCGTTGCCACTTTCATAATCGTCCGGCAACGATTCTTTAAGTGCCCCACCGGCCTCTTGATATAGGAGAGCGTCAGTGAAGTAGTTTTCCACTCCTTTGAAGGGTTGCTTTTCAGCGAAGACAGTTCGTACTGTCGCGTCATCTTCAACATATTTGAAGCATTGATGGAGGGTGGAAGGGACGATCTAGTTGGCATGGATCCATGGCCGTCCCAGCAGCAGGTTATATGAAGTGTCAGCATCAATGACATAGCACGTCACTTCTGACTTCAGGCTCCCGATTCTGCAACGGAGTCGGATTTTCCCCAGTGGATGACTGCTCCCGGCGTTGAAACCGTATATTGTAGTAGTGGTTGCGGACAACCTGTACAATGGTATGCTGAGGAAGTAGAGAAGCCTATTGGGGATGATGCTGAGTGCAGACCCTGGATCGACTTGTACCCGCTCAATGCATGTTGAACCGATATATCCGGTGTAATACAGAGGTCGATCATGCTTGTTGTCTTTGAGAAGCATATCTTCCGCCGTGAAGGTAATAGCGGGCACCTTTGATTGTGCATGATGACATTCTGGGCAGGGAGACTGGGCGTCATCATTAGGGATCTCAGGCATGCATGTCAGAAAGGATTCTGAATTGGCTAGCGCATCCCTGAGTGCTTCTCTTGTTTCTTTCGAGAGGCGAAGGAGCTCGTGTATAGTGATACGAGCTGGGATATTGGCCAGCTGAGCCAATATGTCAAAGCGAAAGGGTGTATCAAACCCTTGGCCTAGGGGTTTCTTCAACACGTGGTCGAGTCGTACCTCCTTAGGCTTCTCTTTTCCCTTGGTTGGGATTGGAGTGGATGCTGGTATTTGTACTGACGTCGTTTGCTGTTGTATCTCGTCAGTAGACTTTTCATACTGCCTCAAGTATGATTTTCCGGATCGGGTCCTCGTCTGTTGAGGCGCATCGGCTTTCGTTGTGCAAGCATGCTTTTCTCCTTCGGAATCACTAAGGGAAGCCGATGTAAGATTGCCGTCGTCTGGCAGGATGGAGATGACATTGCAAGACTTGCCCTTTGAGTTGGGCTGCTTTGGATCCCGCTGTACGTCTTGGACGAGGTCCGGATGTATCCACATGACTTCTCCTGTCTCCAATGTTAAGGGAACAAGACCCTTATTGTTTTGAGCTGTAGCTGGAAGATGCTTGACTTCCAACTGTGGCGCAGGGACGGAATAAGTCCCGTCAGGAACTGTGACCTTTGGAGCTTTGCCGAACTCAAGAGTCACCATATTGGGAGTGACTTTCTTTTGCTCCGTCTTCAACGTCAGAACTCCGGCGTCGACCAAGGCTTGAATTCTATCCTTGAGAACATAGCACTTGTCAGTAGGATGGTGGACCATCCTGTGGTAGAGGCAGTATTTAGGGTCGTTTGTGCGCCCTATTTCATTGGGACGCCGCGCATCCGGCAGCTTCATTTTGTTCCCTTTGTGGAGCAGATGGAATATGGTGACCACCTGATCGTCTTTGAACGAGTACTGCTTCGGAGGGAACTTGGGCTCCTGATTGTTGAAGCCGCTCTTCTTGGCCTTCGACTGCACATCTCCAGATAACTCCACAGACATAGTCTCTTTGCCTTTAGCTTGAGAAGGTTGCGGTAGGTCGCCACGCCCTTTGTTGTTCATCCCCCACTTGCCTCTAGGGGCGGATGGTTCGAACTTTTTAGCTGATTTCTCAGCTATCTCAGCTTGTTCGACCAATTCTTTTCAAGTGTGGGCTTTAACAGCCCCCATGCGAACTTCCACTTGATCTAGGAAGTTGTGTCTGCATGTCTGCAAAAGCATGGGTAATGGCATCCCTGCTGGGCACATCAAGGATAAATTTCTGAATCGTTCAATGTAGTCACGGACAGATTCGCCCTTCCTCTGCACAGTGGAGAGGAGTTTGTCCATGGTCACTTCAGTATCGTCCTCATAGAAACGAGAGAGGAATCGAGTTTCCAGGTCGATCCAGGAATTGATAGAACCCGGGGGAAGACTTCGGAACCAGTCAAATGCCACCCCCTTTAAGGTGCCAATGAATAGCCTAGCCATGATGGCGTCATTGCTTATAACATTACCAGTCTGAGACCGGAAATAGTAGACGTGCTGATTTGGCGAGCTCTTTCCATCATAGGTATGCAGCGTTGGCGGTTTGAACTTCGGTGGATATGGCACCGAATCCCACTCCAGCGGATAAGGACGGACTGCCCCTACCTTCTTTAATTCATCCCTCTGAGCTAGGGATGCGATTTGAGCTTGGAGGCCCTTAAGGACTTCGGCGTCTAAGGAAGAACCCTCCTTGGATTTCTCCGGCTTTGGTTGCTCATTGCTGAAGTGTTACTCCTCATCGTGATTGCTCCCGGCATCATTGTTATTCCGGTTACTGAGGAGTTGAGCGAGCATCTGTTGAATATTGTCCACGGCCTCTTGCTGAGTTCTGGAAGTTTGCTCCTGAGCTTCCAGGCGTCGACGAAGATCGTCGTTGACGTTATCAGCCATATTGACTGATGCTCTGTCTATTCGCACCGAACTGACTGTCGCCGAAGAGGCATACCCACTATCTTCATCTTCTTCGTCCGATGATTGGAGTGATCTCCTGGGCTCTGGAGGGGCTAGGGCCGTCGAGGAGGAAGGCTGTTCATAAGTGTAGGGTATCGCCACCCTGGATCTGGTGTTTCGGAAGGCACCTTCTTCATGCGCCAAGACTTCGCCTAAGCCTGGGCTGTAGTCTGGATCTGGGGAGCTGTAGGGGGTGTCGTCAGATGTTTGTCTTCCCCTGCGCAGCTCTCGTCCTCTCCCAGTCATGTTGACGGATGCGGAGGGGAGATCTCGCAAGATACTCCTTCTGCGATGCTTCATCGGGGCTTGTACCGATAGCCGATCAAAAACTGACCGTCGTCTTGGAGGCGTGGTGGAAGTTGGTCCCAGCCGGCAATGGACCGAGTGGAGTGTCACCCGCTGACATCCCACTTGTTGACAACAGGGGGAAGAGGTTTGTCTATCTGTCAACAATTTCCTCAAATCGAACCCGGTTGGGTCCCTGCAATCGAGCGCGAAAGCTCTTTTGGGTCGCACATAGGGCGATGTCCTGCCTCCTTTATCCCTGTAGCTGGGATTATCACTGAATAGTGCTTTGGTTCTAGCTTCGCCATTAGACGCGAACTTAGTGCTTGACGCACTGGAAAGCGGAGCACGCTGCGGTGCTTTACCCGCTATGCTGCTGCGAAGGCAATTAGCCTTATATGGTACTTTGGCTTCGGCTTTGCGGTCATGAACCCTGCGCGTACTCTGTGGTACAGTAGCTTCGCTCATGAGAACGAGGCCGGCGCGAGCATCGCTGCCCTTGAATTGGACGACGGTATGATTGCCATTGTAACTTTATGATTGGAGCAGACAGGCATCTTGCCTTTTCTTCACGAGAGAGGCGCGGTTTAGGCGTAGCTACGCCTGAAGCTTCGGTCGAAGACTTCTGTTTAGGCCTCCATACCCGCCTTGGCAGAGGAGACTTAGGTTCGCAAGGAACCTGATTAGCCACACACGAGGCTGAGGGGTGTTGGCAGAATTCTGCTTCCGGTTTCTGATTTGAAACCTTGGTCGTGGAAACCCTCCTATGCTTCCGTGCTCGAAGCGTTGGGCCACCCCCAGAGAGGACTTCTTCAAATCTTCCTTGATCGAACTGAACCACCAAGTTCTCACAAGTAAAGGAATCAGACTGCGGACGTGCTCCCTTGTTGCGCCAAATAACCGCAGTAGGTCCGTAGAGAACCTTTTTAGTCTCCATAGAGACTTTCCTTGAAGATATAGCCAGAGAAGCTCTGGCTGCACCGGCTTTTCTGAATTCAGAGTTAGACCCGAAGGTCTGTTCGTCGCATTGCGACACTTGATTCTCGGCAGTGGAGAATTTCGTCCCCAGCGGAGTCGCCATCTTGTTTTCCATTATGTTTGCAAAGGGGGAAAACTTACAAAAAAAAAGGTTGAGGAGCTAAATTACAAGTATTCTTAAAAAGATTACAAGTAGATCTCCTCAGAGATTCTGGAGAAGTGTGCCGATAGGAGTCTGGTCAGCGCGCGACCACTTTGTCCCTTTGACTATGCGAGCGATGAGATTCCCTTCTCGCTTGGTTCGGGGAATCAGAGAACAGAAGGTTGGTAGAACCCTCTTGCTGCTTCTCAAAATCGCCTTCAATTAGGAATTCCTTCTCGCCTGGTTCCGGAGATTCCTTGAGAAGAAGGACGATGTTAGGGTATCAACACCCTGAATAGAGAAAGCAATTCTCTAAAAGGTCTCTGAATTCGAGAACGCACGGTGCGTTATGAAGAAGCCTCTGCTTGTGGAGTCCTCTTGTATGCCTCTCTCCGTCTCCTTGTACCCCTGGTGGGCTATTTATAGGGAGAACAAGGGTATAATCGTCCCTTGAAAATATGGAAACAGATTGAATCGAATCTGTTTAAAATCTGGAAAGTAGCCTTGCTGCGAGGCTAGGATCAGCTTCTGCGAAGCTAGAATTGGCAGGTCGGTGATCTTCTTGATCCTTTCCATATCGTTGGAGGATTTCCCTGATCTTCTTACTCGTTTTAGAAGAGTCAAGAGATTGTGGCAATCAACTGCCAAATTTGATCTCTGATTTGATCTTAATTAGATTTGATCTGATTGGATCCGATCTCATCCGGAGATTTGATTGGTCAAAGGTTGACCACAGTAGATTCTTAGCGGCGCTGTCCGCATTGAGCTCGTAGCGGAGCTAGAGACGGTTTCTGGCGAAGTCCGAAAGAAACCCTTTGGCGGAACTGGAAGTCCTCTGTGGCAAAGTTTGCGAGTTAGCTTCTTGGCGAGGCTTTGGATGATATTAGCCTCTCAAGCGAGGCTATCCCTTTGGGCTCATGCGATGCTAAGTGCTAGCATCTTAGGCCTGCTGAGGTCTGTTTAGAAACAATCCGGGTTCACTGTCTGCTTGCTGGATCAGTGGAGTCCAAGTTGCTTCCTTGTCCCTTGGAGATGGGTGAAAACTGGTCTTCAGCTCGTCTGTCACTTGCCTTTGTAAATGTCAACAAGTTTAGACATTGTTCGTACCAATAAGAATCTTGTCTTTTTTAAGTGTCAACAACCTCAAGGGGATCATCCCCTTGGACCATGTAGCACATGTTGGTAGCATCACTTCCATCATCCGAGTCACTCCCCACATAGTATTGCTTTTGTTCACCAAGAGAGAGAAGTGTGTTCCATACTATAAAAGCCAAATCAAAGTTAGAAATCCTAGATAAATATTCATCATTTAGAGTAGATTTTAAAGCATGAAGGGTTTTTGTATTAGCCTCAAGGTTTTTGCCATTTAAAAAATAAGAATCTTTAATGGTGATAAAATAAATATGAGTGCTTTGAGGTACATTGACATCTTAACTTTTCAAGTTTAGATGTTAAGAATATCAAACATGGGAGGTGTCATGAAATCCATATGTGTGTGCATAAATATTGTGATTTGCTAAAGTAAGATCTTTAACTTAAGATTGTTAGAGCTCCAAGCTCTGATGCCAATTGAAAATACACCTAGAGGGGGGTGAATAGGTGTACTAGCTAATTTAATGCATGTGATATGGAATTAAAAGCTACTAACGCAAACTAAAGGTATTAAGCAAACACACAAAGTATAACACAAGAGTGTAGCTGAATTCCCGGGGAAGTGCTCTGGACTATCTCCTCAAGATTCCTCTAGATTAAGAGTTGAGGTGCCACTATGGCTCTCTTCGTTGAATACAACTGTAAGCAAGCAATCCCAAGTATATATCAATTAAGACAAGTATATCAAGCATATAAACAGATAAAAAAATAAGCATGCAAGATAAATAAACACAAGTGAGAGAGAGAGAGAGATGAGCAATCACAAATACGAGAGAATTGTTTCGAGGTTCGAGCACCCTTACTCTACGGCCCCGCCTTCAACACTATAAAGGATTTCCACTATAACGATTTCGCAAGATCACTCGGTGCGGCAACACCTACAATGAGTTCACATTAGAACTCTTGGACCAGCAAGCCCCTTACTTGTTCTCACAAGAACAACACACGCAAGCACACTAGCTTGTCGAGGCCGCACCTCTACACCGAGCTCCCATAAGAAATCGTTACAACACGAACCCGCAAGTTCACCTCCTCAAATACGAAGATGAACACTTGATGATCTCAACACTTTGATCACCAAAAATACTCTCACAACAAAGATCCCTAGAAGATTGATATAGGAAAGCTCAAGTTTGTAAGAAAAATAAGATAGAGATGTGGTGGAAAACTCAAGAAATCTCTTTTGAAAAAACTCTTGAAAACTCTCCTTTTGATATGAAAGTTTTAGCTCAAAAATAAGTGGAGAAAAACACTAAGAAAGATGAGAAAAACTGGCACTAAAACCCTCTTCAAATTTGTACAAAACTAGTCAAAATAGTCCCCTTATATAGAGTTCAGAAATATAGCCGTTGGTGTCAAATCTGCAGGCCAGATGACCGATCGGTCGACCGGCCAACGGTCATATTTTTGACCGTTGGGGCTGCCGGTCGACCACCCGGTCGACTGCCCCTAGTCATGACCTGTCGGTCGACCGACTGGTCGACAGAGACAAGATCCAAATAGCAAAGCTCTCTGAACGGTCGACCGGGGCTAGATCCAGAAAGTGAACTCTCTGGATCGGTCGACCGCCGGTCGATCGGCCCTCCAGCCAGGCCCGTGCACGTTTCTATGTACATCGGTCGATCGCTAGAAGGCCAGGTCAGGAAATTTTAGGTATTAAAACTTGGTCTTATAAACTCTTATAAAATCCCATAAAATCACATAAAATCTAAAAAAATAAGTTCATTGAAATACTTTGAAGTACAAATACGTATGATCAAAAATCAACACATATTACAAACTTTTTGAACTAATTTTGTGATACAGAAATTTAGCCTTAAATAAAAATACGTATTTTTCAAAAACAATCTTCAATTTGAAAAATAATTTTTTCAAAACTTCTTTAAATACAAAAATAAGATATTTTAAACACTTTTGAAGCTTAGTGTGTATAGATATGATCTAATACTCATATAAGATGAAATATCTATGTTTTTGATAATAAGCTCTAAAATAAGTTTTGATAAATACAAAACTTAAACACATGATATAGAAACATCAAATAAGTTTTTCTAAACATTTGAATCAACAATGTGTATGGATGAAATCTAAATCATATATAAACCATATAAACTTGTTTTGATGAAATCTAATCATGAAATATAAGGATGTATACTTTAAGCTCAAAATCAAAACGGTATTTTCTAAAACTAAAACTATTTTATAAAAACACATAAAAATTTTGTGTGTGTGTATATATGAGCTTGAGCAATTCATAACTAATCTATCCTTTACATTTTATCTAAAACACAACATCTTAACCCTTGAAAATATGACACAATTCTTATTGAAAATCTTCTTTTGAAAATCTTCTTCTCCATCTTGACTTGGTCCAAACCATGATCCATGAGCTAGACTCCCCTTTGAGTACATGATGCGATCTTCATACGCGATCTCTTGAATCAACATGTGCTAGCATCAAAACTTGACTTCGACTCTTTTGTTGAAGCTAATATCTGACTAAGATCTTGATCAAATATCTAAAACTATATGAACACAAGATCATTAGTACTATAACTACATGAGTTAATCATCATCAAAATTAGAGTGATGGATCTTTGGGCCAATAAAAAGATATGCAAGTATGAAGAGTACAAAGGGTGCTCATAAGTTACAAAAGGAAAACTCAAGAGACGAGCAGGGGGCCCAAAGGATAGGGCCTCAGACAGTCTGCTGATGATTCATGTTACTGCTGCGCAACTCTGATCAGCAACCGGAAGAATTCACAAGCTCCAAGCTCTGGGATCTGGACATGAGGATCTAGGGAGTCAGAAACTCCCCAACGAGTGATATGGTGAATGCCAAGTGGCGTGCAAAGATAGGCACACGTGTATCGTTAAATCTGAGTAAAAAAACATGCACTGTAAACTGTGTCGTGAGCATAGGCACACAAAACATGAATGAGACATCAAGTAATGAGTGATAACCAAGAAGCATTATAAAACCAGGAATCAAGTCAGGAGAATAAGTATAGTGGAACATGAGCAATATCAAGCAGGAGACCAGAGGAGTAGTACACAAATGGTAAACTAGAAATATAATAATGATTAATAAAACCAGGAATCTGAAGTAAAACCCGATGAAAGCAATTGTGGTAAAACCAGTGGTTTAAACTAGTTTGCAAAGCAACACAATGAGTTATTATTTTGGCATCTTATTATTATTACTCGTTCGACCCATATATTTAGGTATGTGTCCTGGTGTACATCTCAACACATATACATCCATATATAAGTAAGTCGAGGATGGTTATTAGAAGCTGATGAAGAATTGATGGCTTATATTTAAAGTGGTTTTCATTTGCCTAGGACACAGCCTATGGATGCCTAAATCACCCAAACACGCATCTTCTGGGTGCCGAAAAGTACCCTAACACGAATCGTCAGTTTAGTAATCCACCACTATAAGTAAGGCATCGTAGCGGCATTCATGAGTTCCCCCATTCCCAGTGTAAGTTATCCTTTTTATGATTTATTAATCATAATTATCAGATACAGGAATGAGCAGGAACATAACAGGTTCGGGAGTAACAGGAGTACATGCATAATAGGAGTAATTGCATAACAGGAATACTTATCAGAAGATCAGGTACTACATTCTCGTAATGTAATAATCATGAGTCTAGATTTAAACATGACAGGTATCAGATGTTAATATTAAGATGACAAGTGATCAGGCAGGTGGCAGGTGATAAGGAATAGCATGATAGGAGGTTGGTGCCAGGTAATAGCATGCAGATGTTAGGTAATAATAAGGCAAATATTTGCACATCAAGGGATAACATGTCAAGTGATAGCGTAACAACCAAGCATAATCAAGCGAAGCTTAAGCAGTGCTGGAAGTGCGGACAGCAAGTAGTGTTTAGTTATTAGAGCGCTTGAAGGAGCTACTGGAATGAATCAGCTTAAAAGCCGAGTCTAAAATCTGACAGAGTTCCGCCTAGACGAATCTAGTGGTAAAGCGCTGAGGGCCAAGCATGCCAACCAGGCGGAGCATAAGAGACCTGATAGTCTATGCGCACTCCTCTTTCGAGGAAGTGGGTGAGAGCCCAGAGGCTAAAGTACGCTCAGGGTCTAAGGGCACTCTCGATAGCTACCATGAAACCCATAAGGGTGCAGGCCTAAAACGAATTAGGCAGTAAGCCGAGAGTGGGCAGAACCAAGAATTGCTACAACTATACCTACACGGATGTTAGTGCCACACGAGCATTCATATATACATGATAAGCACTAGACAATCATGGAATGGTGAAGCCCGGAGGCTGAGTAGAGAGCCCGGAGGCTAAACAATCACAAAGAGTTGGCCACGCATGGTATAAAAGCAAAATAAAACACATCACAAGCATGGTATATGTACATGAAATAAACTATCCTAGTACAAACATTCGTTATAGGCAAATACATGTACAATACCGGGTACTCGGCCATATAAAAATACAAGGGCACAGCCCAATATAAAATACGAATACAAACTACATGTCGACCCAACTAAGCGGGGAAACCTAAAATAAGGGGCGAGGACACTCGCCTAAATCTCTAAAAATGCCATGAAATTTGAAACTCCAGAAACTCGCACACGCTCCATAATATATTAAAATATATATAAATATAATATATACAAGAGAGAAGAAGTTAGAGACAAAGAAATCTAGAGAGAAAGAGAGCTCGACAGAGAAATATATAGAGAGAAAGAGAGAGCTAGAGAGTGAATTATCAAGAGAGAGAAAGAGCATAGAAGAGAGAGACAGACAGAATTAAAGGGAGAGAGAGGCAGATAAGAGAGAGAGCAGGAGAGAAAGAAAGTGAAACGAGGAGAGAGAGACAGTAGAGAGGGGGAGAGAGAGTAGAGAGGACAGTAGAGAGAGGGACATGAGAGGGAGAGAGACAGTTGAGAGAGGGATAGGAGACAAAAAGGGAGAGCAGGAGAGAGAAGAAGAGTGGGCTGTTGCCCCCTGCATGGCCCAGACAGTGCCAGCTGGCCGTCGGTCAGGGGTGGTCGCGCCGGCCACACCAAGGAGAAGGAGGTAGAGGGTTATTGGGTTTGAGAGGTGAAGATGGTGGTAATGATGGTGATTTTAGTGGTGGTGGTGTTAGATAATGGTGGGGATGGTGTAATTGGGGAAGATGGAAGGAGGAGTAGAGGGTGTTGGGTGCTAAGATTGGTGTAAGAATTGGGTGGAGGAGGTGGTGAATTTGGTGGTTAATTGAAGAAGAAGGAGGAGGAAATGGTGGGGTTGGTGGTGATCTTAGAGGAGGAGATGAGAGGGGGTGCCGGAGTTGGCCGCGCTGAGGTGGGTAGCTCGTCGGCCAGGGGTGGTCACCAGAGGTGGTTGGCGTGGGCCCGTGGGGTGGTCGTCACCCAAGTGGAGAAGAGAGAATGAGAGAGGAAGGAGAAGCAAAAGAAAAGGAAAAAGAAAAAGAAAAGGAAAAGGAAAAGGAAAAAAGAAGAAAGATGGAGGAGAGGTGTAATAATTGAAGGGGAGTGGGGTTGGGGGAAAAGAAAAAGAAAAAGAAAGAAAGAAAGAGAAAGAAAGAAATGATTAGACTCACTAAAATATTAATATTTTAATAGTGTCAGGAAATATCGACTATTCCAAAAAAATTTCCAAAAATACCCAGAGGTAGAAACATCCTCCTTAGGAATAATATAAAATCTGTTTTTAGAAATAAAATCTCATTTTCAAAATAAAAATCCTGAAATCTACTAGCAAAACTGGCTGACACCAAATCCGGTCGAGTTCTGATAATTTCAGAAAATTCACCAAAAATATATTAAGATAGAAAATATGATTTTAAAGGATAATATAAAAGCTGATTATAAAAATTTGACTCTGTTTGTAAATTAAAAATCCTGAAATTAATCAGCGATACCAGCCGACACTAAAACCGGTCGAATTTTGATAAATTCAGAAAAATCTCAGAAAATGCATTAAAGTAAAAAAATATGATTCTAAGAAGCAATATAAAAGCAGAATCCAGAAATTCAACCCCAATTATAAATTTAAAATCCTGAAATGGACCAGCGATACGGTCGACACCGATTTTGAATATTTTATAAATTAATTCGGAAAAATTATAGAAATCATGAAAAATCTAGAATATTGAAAAATGATGTATGAAACTAAAATAAGTCAAAACTGGCTATTAGAAAGACCAAATCGAGTAATACACTAGGATCGGGTCCCTGATTCACACTAGGGCTGACTCCGAGTCCACGAATCGGATCCAATGCAAAACGATCGCCTAAATAAAACAAAAAAATAGGAAGTTAATCAAAAAATATGATTGAAAAATCTGAATGTGTCTAAGTACGTATTCTCGGAACGGGGTGCAACATTATATCCACCTTACAAAAATTTCATCCTCGAAATTTTGATAAGGGGAAAATGAACACAGGAAGGACATGGATGACGATTATACTAATTAAGATATGAATAACTATGGATAGTGCTCCAAAGTCAATTGTACAATAATCCGAACATAGACATCTTCTGCACTTCCTGATGTATAAATCTTTGAACGATGCCATATAATACTGACCTGATATTATTTCTTTATCTGAGAGGCCTGGAGCTGTACTTGATGAAGAGTCTGTAATTGATATATGCTTAATATTAATCCAAGAATAGACCAGAATACCGAAGATATAGAAAAACCCGATAATACTGAGCATAACAAAGAAGACCAATAAATAAGAATTCCAAATACCGGGTGTCGATCACTTTGAAAGATATAACCAAGAATATAGAATAATAGTTGAGAAACTTGAATACCGACTTTTGAAAGATAACCTGATTGTAGATCATTTTTTAGAATACCCGAGCTTCATAGAGTTGCCCAAAGAGATCATGTAATATCTTTGTTCAATATTTTGCCTCTATATCTCCAGTCTATTCATATTAAGAGTTGGTATAAAGAAGATGGAAACTGGAAAGTGAAAGGATTAAAAGGATTGGGAATCAAAGGACGGATCAAAAAGGAATAGATAACTCTATACTTGTAGTTGGACTGTATAACTGGAATCCAAGCAATCCAGTTGCAAATTTCTTTACCATTAAGTTGCCATCTGGATGTACTGAGAATGTGAGAGCCTAAGCTTTGATACCACCCTGTAACGCCCCGATCCAGAGGGTACAGAGATGTTACTGTGACGTATATACGCTAGTCAAAAATACCCTCATGTACATACGTTAAGCATCAGTATAGGCAAGAATCAGAGTATGAAAATACGTGGTGCATTATACATTCCAACATATCAGTACATTTACAAAGTTATCACCAAACGTCACACAATATTTCAAGAACGTTACATCACTGGTAGGCGCAAATACGAGAATAGAAAGAGATATACGAGTATGAACAATACAAAGAGCGCTCACGAGTTACAGAAGGAAAACTCGAGAGACGAGCAGGGGGCATAGAAGGATAAGGCCTCAGACGATCTGCTAATGATCCACGCTACCGCTACGCAACTCTGATCAGTAACTGTAAGAAACCACAAGTTCCAAGCTCCGGAATCCGGACATGAGGATCCAGGGGAGTCAGAAACTTTTCAATGAGTGGTATGGTGAATGTCAAGTGGTGTGCAGGGACAGGCACACGTGTATCGTTAAATCTGAGTAAAGAAAGCATGCATTGAAAATCGTGTCGTGAGCATAGGAATACCAGACATGAATGAGACATCAAGTAATGAGTGATAACTAAGAAGCATTATAAACCCAAGAATCAAGTCAGGAGGATAAGTACAATGGAATATGAGCAATATCAAGCAGGAACCAAAGGAGTAGTACACAGGTGGTAAATTGGAAATATAATAATGATTAATAAAGCTGAAAATCTGAAGTAAATCCCGATGAAAGCAATTATGGTAAAACAGTGGTTTAACCCAGTTTGCAAAGCAACACAACGAGTTATTATTTTGACATGTTATTATTATTACTCGTCTGACCCATATATCTAGGTTTGTGTCCGGGTGTACATCTCAACATACATTCATCCATATATAAGTAAGTCGAGTTGGTTATTAGAAGCTGATAAAGAACTGATAGCTCATATTTATAGTGGTTATCGTCCACCCAGGACACAGCCTACGGGTGCATAAAATCACCCAAAGATGCATCTTCTGGGTTCCTAAAAGCACCCTAAAATGAATCGTCAGTTTAGTAATCAACTACTATAAGTAAGGCATCATATCGGCATTCATCAGTTCCCCATTCCCAGTATAAGTTATCCTTTTTATGATTTATTAAGCATAATTATTAGATTATGGGAATGAGCAGGAACATAACAGGCTCAAGAGTGACAGGAGTACATGCATAACAGGAATACTTATCCAGAGATCAGGTGCTACATTCCTGTAATGTGATAATTATGAGTCAAGAGTTAAACATCACAGGTATCAGGTGTTAATATTAAGATGATCAGGCAGGTGGCAGGTTATGAGTGATATCATGACAGGAGGCAGGTGTCAGGTAATAAAATGGCAAGTGTTAGCACATCAAGAGATAACAAGTCAAATGATAGCGTAATAGCCAAGCACAATCAAGCGAAGCTTATGTAGTGCTGGAGGAGCAGACAACAAATAATGTTTAGTCATTAGAGCGCATGACGGAGCTACTGAAATGACTCGACTTAAAAGGCGAGTCTAAAATCTGGCAGAGCCTAGACATGCCTACCAGCCGGAGCATGAGAGATCTGATGGTCTAAGCGCACTCCTCTTTCGAGGAAGTGGGCGAGAGCCTGGGGGCTAAAGTACACTCAAGGTCTAAGCGCACTCTCGGTAGCTATCATGAAACCTATAAGGGTGCAGGCCTAAGACCAATTGGGCGCGAGCCCGAGAGTGGATAGAACCTAGAGTCGGTACAAGAGTACTTGCACGAGATGTTATTACTACATGAGCATTCATATATACGTGATAAGAACTAGACTATTGTGGAGTGGTGAAGCCCGGAGGCTGAGTAGAGAGCGTGAGGCTCAAGGACCACAAGGGTCGACTACGCATGGTATAAAAGCAGAAGAAAACACATCATAGACATGGTATATGTACAGGAAATAAACTGTCCTAATATAAATATCGTTACAGGCATATACATGTACAATACTGGGAACTCAGCCATATACAAATACAAGGGCACATCCAAATACAAAATATGAATAAACTCAAATATAGAACAAAATACATGTTAACTCGACGAAGCAGGCAAACCCAAAACAAGACGAGGGGACACTCGCTTAAATCTCTAAAAATACCGTGAAATCTGGAACTCAAAAAACTCGTACACGCGCCATAATATATTAAAATATATAAATAAATATAATATTTATGAGAGAGAAGAAGTTAGAGAGAAAGAGATCTAGAGAAAGAGAGAGCTAGAGAGAGAAATATCTAAAGAGAGAAAGAGAGTGCTAGAGAGAAATATCTAAAGTGAGAAAGAGAGAGCTAGAATTATCTAGAGAGAAAGAGAAAGAAGAGAAAGACAGATTAGAGGGAGAGAGATAGATGAGAGAGGGAACAGGAGAGCCAATGAGTGTAATGAGGCGAGAGATGTTCGCCCAAAGGTTACAATCCCCAGGTTATGTGTTTGATGATAACAAACCATATAAAAGCTATTTGGTACTAATAGAAGTTCAAGAATAAATTTCAGGTTGGTGCAGGTATGGATGGCTCAAGCATGGGATATTTGGCTCTATCTCAATCACTACTCAACATCAAGTTTCAGAGACGCCTGCTTGTAGACTCATCTTGTAAATAGTTTTTGTTAAAGATTAGTATATATGGTTGAAACTCAAAAATACAACACACCAAAATACACGTTTTTCTAAAATATGATTTTGGTTCTAAAATTTTCTAATATATTTTTTATCAAGTTTTGAACTTATATCTAGTAGCTATGTACGTTTCCTATCTTCCGAAATCCAAATAAAAATATTTTAAAATTTTACATATCTTCAAAAAGATTTTTCAAAAACTATTTTGGTCAAGGTCAGTCGACCGTGCCTATTACAGGCCAGAACGGTTGTCCGCACGGTCGACTGGAGTTCTAACAATTGGGGGTGTGCACATTGTGCACGTTCTCGGTCGACCGGGCGGTCCACCGCTCCCTGTTGAGTTCGACTGGGCGGTCGACCGACTATAAGTAGCCAACTCGTGATTTGGCGCAGTCGACCGACTGGTCGACTGGGAAGGGCTAACGGTCATAATTTTCAAAAGTCCGGCCGACCAGCCGGTCGACCGTGAGTCTGTTGTTTTGGCATAAACTACTAGTTTTTGAAATCAATTTTAAAACGTGTTTTGATTTTAAAAACGTGGTTTGCTAAATTGAGGGTTAATTTCTTCCTCTTTTATGCTGGTAAAAGTTTTCTAAGTTTACTCTTCCTAACACCTATATAAAGGGGTCATTAGGGTAGAGGTTCTCACAACAACAATTTAAAAAGATTCAAAGTTTTGTACTTACTTGAGAAAAGTTTTTGTTTCAGTTTTTTTGATTTTACTCTCTGAAAATCTCTTCAAGTTTTGGTTCTGAAAATCTCTCTTTTATTTTCAAATTTCACTTACAAAACCTTGAGCTTCAATCATGTATATTATTCTCTAGGGTTTTTATAAAGAAGTATTTTCAAGAGAGAGTTTGTCGTCTTTTAATCACCCAGTGTTTATTGTAATTATTGCTACGCTACCTCTGAACTAGAGGAGTGTGTTAGGGAGTTGTGTACTCCATAGTGGTTGAATTCCTTTGGTGGAAAATTCTAGATGATTGGAAATCCTTCATGGTGGTGAAGGCGGGGACGTAGAGCGGTGGCTCGAACCTCGAAACAAATCTCTTTGTTTGCGATTGATTTCTTGTATCTCTTATGTACTTTATTTTCATTCATTTATTGTCGATCTATACTTTTACAAAAAGATTGCATTGAGCACCTCAAACTTTTATCTAGAGGAATCATGAAGAAGAAGTTCAGAACCTTCACAAGGCATACGGCTTCTAATCTTGCTTATAGTGATTGTTTGCATCATATCATTTTTATTTTGCATTGGATTTTGATTTGATTAGACTTACACCTATTCACCTCCCCTCTAGGTGTAATTTCAAGAGAGAGATAGTAGAGAAGGAGAGAGACAATAGAGAGAGACAGTAGAGAGAGGGACATGAGAGAGAGACAGCAGAGAGAGAGACAGGAGAGAGAGAAAAGGAGGGGGATGTTGCTTCCTTGCTCTGCTGCTCACGGCCAGGCCAGAGGCCTGGACGTAACCCAGACAACGTCGGCTGGTTAGCGGACCGGCCACCCCAAGGAGGAGGAGGTAGAGGGTTGTTGGGTTTGAGAGGTGGAGATGGTGATAATGATGGTGATTTTAGTGGTGGTGTTGTTAGATGATGGTGGGGATGGTGTAAATAGGGAAGATGGAAGGAGGAGTAGAAGGTGTTGGGTGGTAAGATTGGTGGAGGAATCAAGTTGAGGAGGTGGTGAATTGGTATTAATTGATGAAGGAGGAGGAGGAGGAGGTGGTAGGTGGTGGTGATCTTGGAGGAGGAGGAGATGAGAAGGGGCGCCAGAGGTAGCCGTGCCGAGGCGTGGCTCGCTGGCCAAGGGTGGTTGGCGTGGGCCCAGGGTGGTCGTCCCCAAGTGGAGAAGAGAGAGGGAGAGAGGAAGGAGAAGAAAAAGAAAAGGAAAGTAAAAAGAGAGAGAGAGAGAGAGAGATTGAAAGGAAGTGATGGAGGGAAGGTGTAATAAATGAAAGGGAGTGGGAAGTAGGTGGAATTGGGGGGAAAAGAAAAAGGGAAAGGAAAAAAAGAAAGATTCCCTAAAATAATAATATTTTAATAATTTTGGGAAATATCGACTATTCCAGAAAAATCCACAAAAATACCCAGTAAACATCCTCCTGAGAAAAATGTGAAATTGATTTTCAGAAATAAAATCTCATTTTCAAAATAAAAATCTTAGAATCTATTAGCGATACTGTCGACACCAAATCCGAGTGAGTTCTGATAATTTTAAAAAGTTCACCAAAATACATTAATATAGATAATATGATTTTAAAGGATAATGTAAAAGTGGATTTTAGAAATTTGACTCCATTTGTTAATTAAAAATCCTGAAATTGACACGCGATACCAGTCGATACCAAAACCGGTCGAACTTTGGTAAATTCATAAAAATCCCAAAAAATGTATTAAAATAGAAAATGTCTAAGAAGCAATGTGAAAATAGAATCTAGAAATTCCACCTCGATTGTAAATTAAAAATCCTGAAATCGACCAGTGATACGGTCGACACCGATTTTGAAGATTTTATAAATTAATTCGAAAAATCTAAAAAATCATGAAAAATCTAAAATATTGAAAAATGATGTTTGAAATTGAAATCGGTCAAATTTGACTATCGAAAAGACCAAATCAAGTAATACATTAGGATCGGTCCTCAGTTCAGACTAGGGCTAACTCTGAGTCCACAAATCCGTATCCAATGCAAAATGATCGCATAAATATTAATAAAACAAAAACAAATACAGCATGTAAGTTAAAAAATATGATCAAAGAAATCTGAATATATACCTAAGTACGTATTCTCGGAACGAGGTGTTACAGAAGCAGTCAGAGCAGTCTCACCTTCTGGATAAGAAAATCATGAGTCAACATTATGTATATCTTACATCCTCACAGGAGAGACAGGCAAATTTTCAAGTGAGATTTTAATATCAATGCCCATTACTCTAGATCAAATATGATTAGCATGAAAAGATAAATTAGAGTAGAAGTATGGGTCAGATTCAGGATAAATTGGTTCTTTTATAGTGACAAGATATTCAAGTGAACTAGTATCACTCCTATTGTATTTGATGTAGGTGTAAGCTCTCACACGACATGAGAGTATTAGTACCTCGATGGTGGATGCATTTCAAGCTCAATAGTCACATATTTGGATGCATCACTTTTAAGAGAGTTTTGGTGGGAGGACCACTATGTTTTGAAGACCTAGAGACAAGTTGATTTAGTTTTAGTAACTATCTCTAACTCTTTATTTACGTTTACATGCTTTCTTATTGATGATTTTTAGCATGTCTTGGTTTTCATGTTCATTATATTTAAATGCAATATTTATTAGACTTGTAAATATATATATATAGTATTTGAGATACACCCATATTCATATGAATTCACATTTTGTATTCTCACTATTGTTTATCTATGTATGCATATCTTTGTTGAAATGACATTTGCGTTTACTCCAATGATCACTTTTGTTTTTGATGTTTTGTGCTTCATGTTTTGAATATATGTTTACATGTAATTTTTATTAAAACTTATATTTATACTTGTACAAGTAGTGAGTTACACTTGATTATTATGTTTGAGTGCTTCATTGCTCATGTGCACTCATGACATGTATTTGTATAACTTAGTTTTGACGAATCTTGCATTTACACTTGTATTCTCTACATGTTTTCATAATATATGTAAATTTTATCTAAACTATTAGATATACATGTTCTATCCTTGAGTCACTTATTTTGTATGCTATATACTCATTTATGGACTCAATTCATGTTTGGATAATATGTATGCTTTAATTTAGATAAAAAAAACATACATATGCCTTGAAGCTTATTTAATTTTTTATAAAAAAGATTTTTCATATTTGGTGATTTTTTATTTATGAAAAAGAAATCTCTTTTGTTTTGATTGAGGTTCATTGCCTTATCTTCATGATTATGTTTATTACATGATTTTTGTACACTATATATTCTGTGTTTACTCATGTTTTGGATTCATGAGCATCTATGTGCTTTATAGACTTTGAGTGTCAATTTATATGTATTTAGCATCTATGTGATTTTTGTACTCTATAGATTTTTGTACACTCTATATTCTATGTTTACTCATGTTTTGCATTCATGAGCATCTATGGCTTTATAGACTTTGAGTGTCAATTTATATGTATTTAGCATATTTTTATGGAATATATATTTGATTTATTCCTTCCTTGAAGGATTTCGTACTAGTTTTCAAAATTAGTTTAAAATTAGTTTTGTATTCTTCAATTGGCAGAGTTTCCAAACGATACTAAAATTATTTACCTTATTTTTGAAATCCCCTATCTTCTTAGGGAGGTTGGTTGGGTGACCATATCTTGAATGCTCTTAATAAATATCTTTTTAAACATGTGCATAAAAACGGTGGTATATATGAGTTATACACATGATTCATTTGCTATATCATTTTTGTGTACTCATATTTTTTATATATGTATGTATCATATTTCAAATTGATATTTAAATTGATTATACATACATATATATGACAGATTGTGCTTGTTTTACATTGACCATACTTGTTTATAGCAGAAATTGATTTCATGCTAAACTTAATTCATATTCTTAACGATAATTGGTATCTTTACAAGTTTATGCATTAGTTTTATTGGTATTTCATAAAGAGGGAGAAAATTTCTTGATTTATCTTTCAATATATTTATTTTTATTTGGTATCTTACTCCCACTTTTTACAAAGAAAATTTATCTCATTTTTGAAAATACTAACATTTTCAAAATTAGTATCAATAACTTTTAATTGGTATTATTCTCAAATTGGTATCTATATTGCAAAATAATTTTAGTATTTACCTTAAAAAAATTTTATTTAAAATTTACCTTCAATTGGTATCATTTCTTTCTATTGGTATCGATTGGTAAAAAGATTCTCTTTCAATTGGTTTCCTTCAATTGATATACAATATATTTTTATTAGTATTGTTTATTTTTTCTTACCCCTTTGTTGATGATTGACAAAAAGGGGGAGAGAAATGTAGTGTTTATGTATGTATGTTATTTTTGGTTATGCATATATGTTTATGTTTATTTATATATGCATGTTTTCTTATTATTTATACATATATACAAGTGTTTTTGTTTATGAGTTTTATTGAATATCTTTGATATCTGAGCTATATTGAATATCTTCATATTTTATTTCTATGCATGAGTTAAGGGGGAGCATCTATGAAGCTTATCTTTAATTCATACATATATAACATCATAAGTTTTGTAATCATCAAAATGGGGGAGATTGTTAGCCCAAAGGCCTGTCACCTTAGTTTTGATGAAGACTAACTTATAAAGTTAAGTTATTAATGATCTTGTGTTTATCAAGTTTTAGTTATTGATCAAGTTCTTAGTAGATGTTTAGCTTCAATAAAGGATTCAAAGTCAAGTTTTGAAGCTAACACGTGTTGATTCAGGAGCTCGAGCGTCAAGATCGCATCAAGTACTCAAGAGGAGTCAAGCTCATTTGGATCGAGTCATCTTGGAGAAGAAGATCAATAAGAAAACTTCGGTCTAGGTTTGTTTAGTTTAGTATTTAGATCTTATGTAAGGATAGTTTAGTTTTGATATGCTCAAGTATACACATACACAAGTTTAATAGTTTTGGTTTTGGTTTAAACGTTTTAGATTTTCAAGAATACATCTTTCCGTTTTCATGAATAGAAAGAACCAAATGAAGTTTACATGGTTTAAATGTATATTAAATTTCATTCTATACATTGATGGTTCAGACATGTTTAAAAAAATTTATTTTGATGTATCTAGTCATGTGTTTAAAGTTTTATTTTTATCAAAACTTTGTTTGGGATTTATTGTCAAAAACAAGTATATATCATTTATCATGTGTATTGGATTCTATCCATACACTCTATGCTTCAAATGTGCTTCAATATTTTATTTTTGTATTTATACAAGTTTATGGAAAAATCAAATTTCCATTTCAAAGTTTAAGTTTTTGAAAAATACTGTTTTTATTTAAAACTTAAATTTCTATGCCTCAATTATAGTTCAAATTGTTTGTAATATGCCTTAATCTTTGATCAAACATATTTGTATTTTAAGTGATTATGAGATTTTATAGGAATTTTATAGGTATTTAAAGGACCAAATATTCAACCCTATAATACCCAGTTTTGGACTGTTGTGGGCCGACTGACCAGTCGACTGATGCCTAGTTTGGTCGACTGAACGATCAACTGACGTGCACAAAATGTGCACAAGCCCAAGTCCTTGGGCCGGTTGATCGGCCGGTTAACCGTAGTAAGGGGCAGTCGACCGTTCGGTCGACTGACTAGCTCAACGCATGTCTCGGGTTGGCACGGTCGATCGAAAGGCTGTTTGCCTAAGGGACGGTAGACAGGGAGGTCGACCGCTAACCCCAATGATCATTTATGACTGTTGGTCTGTTATGACCGTTTGTCGGTCGACCAGCCGGTTAACCGATAGGTCAGTTTTGACCTGACCTGTGGCCCACGGCTAGTTTTTGGATCCCCTATAAATTGTAGCCCTTAAGGCTAGTTTTTAACAAGATTTTCAAAAGCCTTATTTCCTATCTTCTAGAGTATTTTCAACAAGTTTTCTTAAGAAGTTTTTGAGCAAATACTCTCTATCTTTTATTTGTTTCAAAGTTTTAGAAAATCAAAAGAAAACAAGTTTTGGGATTCTAGTTTCTTGTTCAAAATTTATATATCATTTCTAGTGTTTTCCCAAGTGTTTCCTTGTGATTTCATTTTGAAATACTTTATTTACTCACATATTTGAGCTATTCATTTCAAATCTATCCTTTAGGATCTTGTATTGTAAGAAAATTTGTTTGTGATCTCTTTAGATTACCAAGTGTAGCTTGTGATCATTGGATCACCAAGTTGTAAACTTTTATTTGCTTTGTGCGTAGGCTTTGTTCCTTCCTCTTGCGTAAAGGAGTGAGAGTTTGAGTTGTGTACTCCAGTTTGTATTTATAATTCCTCAGTGGAGGTCCTTTTGTGGAAAGTCCTATGTGGACATAGTTGAAACCCTTCTGTGTGAAAGTGGGGATGTAAAGCTATAGCTCGAACTTCGAAACATATCCTCTTGTTTCTGTTTGGATCTTTTCTCTCAACTGTCATCTCTTCATATCTTGCATTGCTATACATTGCTCATACCATACATGCTAGATATTATTTATGTGCTCACACTTATGTTCAACCAAGAGAGCTATTGAAGCTCCTCAACTAATAATAAAAAGGAATAGTGAGGAGTAGTTCAAGAACCCTTCACGAGAAATTAAGACTCACTCTTTGTTACACCTTGTGTGTTTGCAATTAGGTTTTTAACTATGCATTATTAACACTAAATTATCATTACACCTATTCACCCCCCTCTAGGTGTACTTTCAATTGGTATCAGAGCTAGCACTCCTGATATTTGGTTTAACCACCTAAGAGTGTGATCCTTCGATTGCTAATCTAGTCCAATTGCTTTGCACACATATTTATATAAACTCATGAATTTTCTTGCTCCACCCTTGTATGATATTTCTAACACCGATATGTGGAAGTTTAAGATGAGTGCATATTTAAAAGCCCTAGGATTCCATGTTTATCTTGCCACTACGAAGAAATCTTATATTGATAATGGCAGGTACCTAGAGGCCAATGCACAAGCCATGGATGCACTAATACACACACTTAGCAAAGAATATCTTTCTTTGATTTTTCATTGTAATTCCACTTTTGCGGCGTGAAACACTTTGATCTCTTCCAAGGAACACACGGAATGACTCCCTTGAGGTAACTTCAGATTCTTATCTTGATTATTGTGCTAGCTCTTCAAATGATCATGATAATGGTATGGATGCCCATGCTTTGAATGAAAGCTTTTCATATTTTGTGAAAACTTGCTTTTAAAATATAAACTTTTGAAAAGCAAAGTTTTGATTTAAAAGAAAAAAAATAAAATATTGTTTTCAAAACTTGATTTGGATTTAAAAGAGAGGGTTGAGATTTAAATTGAAGGGATTCAAAACTCAACTTGATCTTATTTTGAAAGAAAATGAAATTTTGAAAAATTGAAATTATTTTGATCATGTTTTGAAGAAAAATGAGGTGTTATCTTCAAAACTTAATTTTGTTTTAAAAGAAAATGATTCTTTGAAAAATAAATTGTTTTAATTTCTAAAGAATTGGACTACTTCTTTAGAAAATATTTCATTGAAAAATATTTTGAGTTCTATGTTTGTCATGCTACTATACCTTTATCTTCTTGTGAAAATAATTTTGCTTCTTATGCTTGCACCACACGTTCTTCTACTATTGATGATGACACACATTCTTTGAAGAAGATTACTGATTATTTGAGCTCCACTTTGAGCCAATGTGCCACGAATCACAAGAGATTGGAATCCATGTTTCATAAGAAACATGCTCCACATAAGCATGCGCACCATTCATAGTATACACATGATTCTCATGTTCACACACATGATACCTTGTATGCTAGAATGTACACTCGTACACATAGTTGTCGCAAGGGCCATCTTGCAAAGTTTTGCTATGATAGAATAAATGTTTTCAATTTTGCTAGTAAACATGTTTAGGTTAGGGAAGGTGCTAAACCCCATGGACTCAAGAAAGTTTGGGCACTAAAATCTACTCCTATTGTATTTGATGTAGTGTGGGCTCTCACATGACGTGAAAGTATTGGTGCCTTGATAGTGGATGAGTTTTGAGCTCAATGGTCACATTTTTAGATGCATCATTTTCAAGGGAGTTTTGGTAGGAGGACCACCATGTTTTGGAGACCTAAATACTAATTCATTTAGTTTCAGTAACTATCTCTAACTCCTTATTTACGTTTACATGCTTTCTTATTGATGATTTTTAGCATGTCTTGATTTTCATATTCATTATGTTTAAATGTAATGTTTATTTGACTCGTGATATATATATATATATATATATATATATATATATATATATATATATATATATATATATATATATATATATATATATATATATATATATATATATATAGTATTTGAGATACAACCGTGTTCATATGGATTCATATTTTTGTGTTCTCACTATTTTTTAGCTATGTATGCATATCTTTGGTATTTTCAGTTACTCTAATGATCACTTTGTTTTGATGTTTTGTGCTTCATATTTTGATTACATGTTTTGATGTAATTTTTATTAAAACTTATATTTATACTTGTACAAGTAGTGAACTACACTTGATTATTACATTTGATTGCTTCATTGCTCACATGTACTCATTACATGTATTTGTATAACCTAGTTTTGATAATTCTTACATTTATACTTATATTCTCTATTTTGTACATGTTTTCATAATATATGTTTAGCCTCATGTATATGTAAATTTTATCTAAACTATTAGATATAAATGTTCTATTCTTGAGTCACTTGTTTTATATGCTAAATACTCACTTATGGACTCAATTCATGTTTGGATAATATGTATGTTTTAGTTTAGATAAAAAAACATACATATGCCTTGAAACTTGTTTAATTTTTGATAAAAATAGGATTTTCATATTTTGGTTATTTCTTGTTTATGAAAAGGGAATCTCTTTTGTTTTGATTGAGCTTCATTGTCTTATCTCCATGATTATGTTTAATTCATGATTTTTGTACATTCTATATTTTGGGTTTACTCATGTTTTAGATTCATGAGCATCTATGTGCTTTATAGATTTTGATTGCCAATTTATATGTATTTAGCATCTGCGTGATTTTTGTACTCTATAGATTTTTGTACACTCTATATTCTGTGTTTACTCATGTTTTGGATTCATGGGCATCTATGTGCTTTATAAACTTTGAGTGTCAATTTATATGTATTTAGCATATTTTTATGGAATATATATTTGTTTTATTCCTTCCTTGAAGGATTTCGTACTATTTTTCAAAATTAGTTTAAAATTAGTTTCGTATTCTTCAATTGGTAGAGTTTTCAAACTATACTAAAATTAATTATCTTATTTTTGAAAATCCCTACCTTCTAAGGGGGGTTGGTTGGGTGACCATATCTTGAATGCTCTTAATAAATATCCTTTTAAACATGTGCATGAAAAGGGTGGCATATATGAGTTATACACATGATTCATTTGCTATATCATTTTTGTGTACTAATATTTTCTATATATGTATGCATCATATTTCAAATTGGTATTTAAACTAATTATACATACATATATATAATAGCTTGTGCTTGTTTTACATTGACCATATATGTTTATAGCACAAATTGATTTCATTCTAAATTTGATTCATATTCGTAATGATAATTGGTATCTTTACAAGCTTATGCATTAGTTTTGTTGGTATTTCATAAAGAGGGAGAAAATTTCTTGATTTATCTTTCAATTGTATTTATTTTCATTTAGTATCTTGCTCCCACTTTTTATGAAGAAAATTTATTTCGTTTTGAAAATACTAACATTTTTAATATTGGTATCAATAACTTTTAATTGGTATTATTCTCAAATTTGTATCTATATTGCAAAATAATTTTAGTATTTACCTTAAAAGAATTTGGTTTAAAATTTACCTTCAATTGGTATCATTTCTTTCTATTGGTATCAATTGGTAAAAAGATTCTCTTTCAATTGGCTTCTTTCAATTGATATAAAATATGTTTTATTGGTATTGTTTATTTTTTCTCACCCCTTTGTTGATGATTGACAAAAAGGGGGTGAGAAATGTAATGTTTATTTATACATGTTATTTTTAGTTATGCATATATGTTTATGTTTATTTATATATACATATTTTCTCATTGTTTATGCATGTATAAAAGTGTTTTTGTTTATGAGCTTTATTGAATATCTTTGATATCTGAGCTATATTGAATATCTTCATGTTTTATTGTTATGAATGAGTTAAGGGGGAGCTTCTATGAAGCTTATCTTTAAATCATGCATATATAACATCATAAGTTTTGTCATCATGAGATTGTTAGCCCAAAGGTTATGACTAACTTATGAAGTTAAGTTACTAATGATCTTGTGTTTATCAAGTTTAGTTATTGATCAAGTTCTTAGTAGATGTTTAGCTTCAATAAAGGATTCAAAGTCAAGTTTTAAAGCTAACACGTGTTGATTCAGGAGCTCACACGTCAAGATCGCATCAAGTACTCAAGAGGAGTCAAACTCAATTGGATCGAATCTGGATTGAGTCATCTTGGAGAAGAAGATCAACAAGAAGACTTCGGTTTAGGTTTGTTTAATTTAGTGTTTAGATCTTGTGCAAGGATAGTTTAGTTTTGATATGCTCAAGTATACACATGCACAAGTTTATTAGTTTTGATTTTGTTTAACCGTTTTGGATTTTCAAGAATATATCTTTCCATTTTCATGATTAGATAGAACCAAAAGAATTTTACATGGTTTATATGTATATTAAATTTCATCCATATACATTGATGGTTCATTCATGTTTAAAAAAATTTATTTTGATGTATTTAGTCATGTGTTTAAGTTTTATTTTTATCAAAACTTTGTTTGGGATTTATTGTCAAAAACAAATATATATCATTTATCATGTATATTGGATTCTATCCATACACTCTATGCTTCAAATGTGTTTCAATATCTTATTTTTGTATTTATATAAGTTTATGGAAAAATCAGATTTCCATTTCAAAGTTTAAGTTTTTAAAAAATACCGTTTTTCTTTAAAACTTAAATTTCTATGCCTCAAATATAGTTCAAATTTTTTGTAATATGCCTTGATCTCTGATCAAGCATATTTGTATTTTAAGTGCTTACACAAAGTTATTTTTGTGGATTTTATGAGATTTTAAAGGAATTTTATATGTAATTAAAAGACCAAATATTCAACCCTATAATACCCAGTTTTGGGCTATTGTCGGTCGACCGCGACCGAATGGCTAACCGATGTGTATAAAACATTCACAAGCCCAAGTCCTTGGGCCGGTCGACCAGCCAGTCAACCATAGCAAGGGGCAGTCGACCGTTCGGTCGACCGACTTGTTCAACCTATGTCTCGAGTTAGCCCGGTCGATGACGCGGTCGACCGAGAGGCTATTTGCCTTGGGGACGGTAGACCGGGAGGTCGACTGCTAACCCCAACGGTCATTTTATGACCGTTGGTCGATCGACCGGCCGATTGACCGATAGGTCAGTGTTGACCTGACCTGAGCCCCAACGGCTAATTTTTGGATCCTCTATAAATTTAAGTCCTTAAGGCCAGTTTTTAACAAGATTTTCAAAAAGCCTTATTTCCTATCTTCTAGAGTATTTTCAACAAGTTTTCTTAAGAAGTTTTTGTGCAAATGCTCTCTATCTTTATTTGTTTCAAAGTTCTAGAAAATCAAAAGAAGACAAGTTTGGGATTCTAATTTCTTGTTCAAAATTTAGATATCATTTCTAGTGTATTCCCAAGTGTTTTCCTTGTGATTTCTTTTTGAAATACTTTAGTTGCTCACATACTTGAGCTATTCATTTTAAATCTATCCTTTAGGATTCTGTATTGTGAGAAAATTTATTTATGATCTGTTAAGATTACCAAGTGTTGTTTGTGATCATTTGATCACCAAGTTGTAAACTTTTATTTGCTTTATGCTTAGGCTTTGTTCCTTCCTCTTATGTAGAGGAGTGAGACTTGGAGTTGTGTACTCCGGTTTGTATTTGTAGTTCCACAGTAGAGGTCCTTTTGTGGAAAGTCCTATGTATACATAGTTAAAATCCTTCTGTGTTAAAGTGGGGATGTAGAGCTGTGGCTCGAACCTCGAAACATATCCTCTTGTTTGTATTTAGATCTTTTCTCTCAACTCTCATCTCTTTATATCTTGCATTGCTATACATTGCTCATATCCATACATGCTAGATATTGTTTATGTGCTCACACTTGTGTTCAATTAAGAGAGCTATTGAAGCTTCTCAACTAATAATTAAGAGGAATAGTGAGGAGTAGTTCAAGAACCCTTCACGAGAAATTCAGACTCACTCTTGGTTATACCTTGTGTGTTTGCAGTTAGGTTTTTAATTTCGTATTATTTATACTAGATTAGCACTACACCTATTCACCCCCTCTAGGTATACTTTTAATTGGTATCAGAGCTAGCGCTCCTGATATTCGGTTTAACCACCAAGGAGTGTGATCCTTGGATTACAAATCTAGTCCAATTGCTTTGCACACATGTTTATATAAACTCATATATTTCTTGCTCCACCCATGTATGATGTTTCTAACGCCGATATATGGAAGTTTAAGATGAGTGCATATTTAAAAACCCTAGGATTGCATGTTTATCTTACCACTATGAAGAAATCTTATATTGATAATGACAGGTACCTAGAGGCCAATGCACAAGCCATGGATGCACTAATGCACACACTTAGTAAAGAATATCTTTCTTTGATTTTTCATTGCGATTCCGCTTTTGCAGCGTGGAACACTTTGATCTCTTTTAAGGAACACACGACACACATTTTGGAGAGAGAACTCATGAGAGATGAGTCCGAACAAACGTGCTATATTGTCCAAGGGAATGACTTCCTTGAGGTAACTTTAGATTCTCATCTTGATGATTGTGCTAGCTCTTCCAATGATCATGATAGTAGTATGAATGCCCATGCTTTGAATGAAATGCTTTCCATATTTTGTGAAAACTTGCTTTTATAATACAAACTTTGGAAAAGCAAAATTGATTTAAAAGAAGAAAATAAAATGTTGTTTTCAAAACTTGATTTAGCTTTGAAAGAAAGGGTTGAGATTTAAGTGAAAGGGATTTCTTAAAAACCCAACTTAATCTTGTTTTGAAAGAAATAAAATTTTGAAAAATTAAAATGATTTTGATCATGTTTTGAAGAAAAATGAGGTGTTCTCTTCAAAACTTAATTTTGTTTTAAAATATTTGATTCTTTGAAAAACAAATTTGTTTTAATTTCTAAACAATTGGAATCTACTTCTTTAGAAAATATTTCATTAAAAAAAGATTTTGAGTCCCATGTTTGTCATACTACTATAGCTTCATCTTCTTGTGAAAAGAATTTTGTTCTCATGCTTGCACCACATCTTCTTCTATTATTGATGATGACATACATGCTTTCAAGAAGAGTGTTGATTGTTTGAGCTCAACTTTGAGGCAATGTGCCATGAACCACAAGAGATTGGAATCAATGTTTCGTAAGAAACATGCTCTACATATACATGCACACTATTCACCGGATACACATGCTTCTCATGTTCACAGACATAATACTTTTATGCTAGAGTGCACAGTTATACACATTGTGGTCGCAAGTCCCATCTTGTATAGTTTTGCTATGATAGAATAAATGTTTCCAATTTGCTAGTAAATATGTTTAGATTAGGAAAGGTGCTAACTCCCATGGACCCCAGAAAGTTTAGGTACAAAAATTCACTCTTATTGTATTTGATATAGGTGTGAGCTCTCACATGACGTAAGAGTATTGGTGCTTTGATGGTGGATGCGTTTCGAGCTCAATGGCCATATTTTTGGGTGCATCACTTTCAAGAGAGTTTTGGTGGGAGGACCACCATATTTTGGAGACCTAGAGACTAGGTCATTTGATTTTTATAGCTATCTCTAACTCTTTATTTACGCTTACATGCTTTCTTATTGATGATTTTTAGTATTTCTTAGTTTTCATGTTCATTATATTTAAATGCAATGTTTATTAGACTTTTAATATAGATATATAGTATTTGAGATACACTTATGTTCATATGAATTCAAATTTTTATGTTCTCACTATTGTTTAGCTTCGTATGCATATCCTTATTGAAATGGCATTTGCATTTTCTTTAATAATCACTTTTATTTTGATATTTTGTGCTTCATATTTTGATTACAGGTTTAGATGTAATTATTATTAAAACTTGTGTTTATACTTGTACAAATAGTGAGCTATACTTGATTATTATGTTAGAGTGCTTCATTGCTTATGTGTACTCCTTACATGTATTTGTATAACCTAGTTTTGATGATTCTTTCATTTACATTTATATTTTTTATTTTGTACATGTTTTCATAGTATGTGTTTAGCTTCATTTATATGTAAATTTTGTCTAAACTATTAGATATACATGTTCTATCCTTGAGTCACTTGTTTTATATGCTATATACTCATTTATGAACTTAATTCATGTTTGGATAATATGTATGCTTTAGTTTAGATAAAAAACACATACATATGCCTTAAAGCTTGTTTAATTTTTGATAAAAATAGAATTTTTATATTTTGGTGATTTCTTTCTTATGAAAAAGGAATATCTTTTGTTTTGATTGAGCTTCAATGCCTTGTCTCCATGATTATATTTATTACATGATTTTTGTACACACTATATTTGTATTTACTCATGATTTTAGATTCATGAGCATCTTTGTGTTTTATAGACTTTGAATGTCAGTTTTTTTGTATTTAGTATATTTTCATGAAATATATATTTGTTTTATTCCTTGCGTGAAGTATTTCGTACTAGTTTTCAAAATTAGTTTAAAACTAGTTTCGTATTCTTCAATTGGTGGAGTTTTCAAACTATACTAAAATTATTTATCTTATTTTTGAAAACACCTACCTTCTAAGGGTTGGTTGGGTGAGCATGCCTTGTATGCTCTTAATGAATATCCTTTTAATCATGTGCATGAAAACGGTGACATATATGAGTTATACACATGATTTCTTTGCTATATCATTTTTGTATACTCATGTTTTCTATATATGTATGCATCATATTTAAAATTGGTATTTAAATTGATCTTACATACATATATATGATTGATTGTGCCTGTTCTACATTGACCATACATGTTTATAGCACAAATTGATTTCATGCTATGCTTGATTCATTTCTTAATGATAATTGGTAGCTTTACAAGCTTATGCATTAGTTCTTTGGTATTTCATGAAGGGGGAGAAAAATTCTTGATTTATCTTTTAATTATATTTATTTTCAATTAGTATCTTACTCTCACTTTTTATGAAGAAAAATATTTCATTTTGGAAAATGCTAACATTTTCAATATTGGTATCAATAACCTTCAATTGTTATAATTCTCAAATTGGTATCTATATTGCAAAATAATTTTAGTATTTACCTAAAAAAATTTATTTAAAATTTACTTTCAATTGGTATCATTTCTTTCTATTGATATCAATTGATAAAAAGATTATTTAAAATATGTTTTTATTGGTATTATTTGTTTTTTCTCACCCCCTTTTTGATGATTGACAAAAAAGGGAGAGAAATGTAGTGTTTATATATGCATGTTTTTTTTGTTTATGCATATATGTTAATGTTTATTTATATATGCATGTTTTCTAATTGTTTATGCATATATACATGTGTTTTTGTTTATGAGCTTTATTGAATATCTTTGATATCCGAACTATATTGAATATCTTCATGTTTTATTACTATGCATAAGTTAAATGGAGTTTTTATGAAGCTTATCTTTAATCCATGCATATATAACCTCATAAGTTTTGTCATCATTAAAAAAATAGGAGATTGTTAGCCTAAAAGCCTTTCACCTTTGTTTTGATAATGACTAACTTAGGAAGTTAAGCTACTAATGATCGTGTGTTTATCAAATTTCAGTTATTGATCAAGTTCTTAGTAGGTGTTTAGCTTCAACAAAGGATTCAAAGTCCTGTTTTGAAGCTAATACGTGTTGATTCAGAAGCTCGCGCGTCAAGATCGTATCAAGTATTCAAGAAGAGTCAAGCTCATTTGGATTAAGTTTCAATCAAGTCGTCTTGGAGAAGAAGATCGACAAGAAGACTTTGGTCTAGATTTGTTTGGTTTAGTATTTAGATCTGATGTAAGAATAGTTTTGTTTTGATATGCTCTAAGTATACACACACAATTTTAATAGTTTTGGTTTTTGTTTAACCGTTTTAGATTTTCAAGAATACATCTTTTCGTTTTCATGAATAGATAGAATCAAAAGAAGTTTACATGATTTATATCTATATTGGATTTCATTCATATACATTTATGGTGCATATATGTTTAGAAAAACTTATTTTGATGTATCTAGTCATGTTTTTAAAGTTCTGTTTTTATCAAAACTTTGTTTTGGATTTATTGTCAAAAATAAAAGTATATATCATTTATCATATATTGGATTCTATCCATGCACTCTATGCTTCAAATGTGTTTTAATATCTTATTTTTTTCTATTTATGCAAGTTTATGGAAAAATCTGATTTCCATTTCAAAGTTTAAGTTTTTGAAAAATACCGTTTTTGTTTAAAGCTTAAATTTTCATGCCTCAAAAATAGTTCAAATTGTTGGTAATATGCCTTGATCTTTAATCAAACATATTTGTATTTCAAGTGCTTACAGGAACTTATTTTTGTGAAATTTATGAGATTTTATGGGAATGTATAGGTATTTAAAAGACCAAATATTCAACCTATAGTTTTGGGCTGTTATCGGCCGACCGACCGGTGGACCGATGCCTGGCTCGGTCGACCGAACAGTCGACCGACGTGCACAAAATGTGCACAACCCAAGTCATTAGGGCGGTTGACCGGTCGGTCGACTGTAGCAAGGGGCGGTAAACCGTTCGGTCGACCGATTGGCTCAACCATTCTCGTGTTGGCCAGGTCGACCGAGCGATCAACCGATAGGCTGTTTGCCTTGGGGATGGTCGACCATCGTTAACCCCAACGGTCATTTTTATGACCGTTCATCGGTTGACCGGCCGGGTCGATCGACTGACAGGTCAGTTTTGACCTGACCTGAGCGCCAACAGCTAGTTTTTGGATCCCCTATAAATTGAGGTCCTTGTGGCCAGTTTTTAACAAGATTTTCAAGAGCCTTATTTCCTATCTTCTAGAGTATTTCAATAAGTTTTCAAAAGAAGTTTTTGTGCTAAACACACTCTATTTTTTTATTTGTTTCAAAGTTTTAGAAATTAAAAGAAAACAAGTTTTGGGATTCTAGTTTCTTGTTCAAAATTTCTATATCATTTCTATAGTTTTCCTAAGTGTTTTCTTTGTACTTTCTTTTCCAAATACTTTGTTTACTTACATACTTTAGCTATTCATGTCAAATCTATCATTTGGGACCTTGTATTGTGAGAAAATTTGTTTGCGATCTCTTTAGATTACTAAGTGTTATTTGTAATCATTGGATCATCAAGTTGTTAACTTTTCTTTACTTTGTGCTAGGCTTTGTGCCTTCCTCTTGTGTAGATAAGTGAGAGTTGGAGTTGTGTACTCTGGTTTGTATTTGTAATTCCTCGGTGGAGGTCTCTTTGTGGAAGGTCATGTGTGAACATAGTTGAAATCCTTCTGTGTGAAGGCGGGGATGCAGAGCTATGGCTCGAACCTCAAAACATATCATCTTATTTGCGTTTGGATCTTTTATCTTAACTTTCATCTCTATATATCTTGCATTTCTATACATTGTTCATATCCATACATGCTAGATATTGTTTGTGTGCTCACACTTGTGTTCAACCAAGAAAGCTATTGAAGCTCCTCAACTCATAATTTAGAGGAATAGTGATGAGTTGTTCCAGAACCCTTCACGGGGAATTCGGACTCACTCTTGGTTACACCTTGTGTGTTTGCAATTAGGTTTTTAATTCTACATTATTTACACTAGATTAGTACTACACCTATTCCCCGCCTCTATGTGTACTTTCAATAGGCAATTGGTAAAAGTTATTAGAGGAGTAAATCAAAATGATTGGAGGGTGATTGACCCTAAAACTGTAAAAATACCCGTCGGAGAAAAGTCAAAAGTTCAACAGATTTAAAAAATAGTTGTTATTGTAGTAGAGTAGTCTATCGTTCGACTGGCCGATTATCTGCACGGCTAAGTTCAAAACTAGTCGTTGCAAGTTGATCGACCGCCCGATCGATCCTCTCAACAGTAATTAAGGATAAAAAAGTTTGTCAGTCGATCGACTGAACAACAAAAAAAACTTGGGTTTTGAAAACTTGTCAATCGGTTGACTATCTGATCGACTGAAGTTAAACGTTGAGCACTGCCAGGTTTGGTGGTCGATCAGTCGGCTGATCGACAAATGTGGCAAGCTATTTGGCCAAAAATAGTCGACAGCTCGGTCGACCAACAGCTATGCATTTACAATAAACATAGGACAGTTGATCTGTCGGTCGACCGACTAACCCCAAAAATCATTTTCAAGATAGTTTTGAAATAAAACTTATTTTTAAATAATTTATATATGTTTAAAATATATTTTGGCAACATATAGGCTTTGAGATACATGTTTGAAACTGGATATAAAACCTGAAAAAAATATATACAATGCATCAATAACCAATTTATAAAATACCAAAACCCAAAAACTAGATACGAAATTTTCTATTTTGTGTGTGTGATCTGGGCATCACTTCAACTTCCTACACTTAAACATTCTATTTCTTATTTAGGTTTTACATATTTTCAAGCAATCTTCATGTGGGCTTCTTCAAAAATTATTCTTGACGTTCGAGTATGAATTCCATCCTTGAGTGAACTTGAGACTTCAACACCTTCCTTTTGAGGAAAAATGGAACTAAATCTTCTTTGAACCCTAAAAAAACTATAATGCTCTGATCCCGCGGATACAGGAACGTCACGACGATGTACATAAGAAAGAAGAAGTTCCCTCATATATGTCACTAAGCCTCAGTATAGAGAATAAATACAATATACACAATTATTTTAGCATAAAATAAGTTTAAGCATGCCTACAAAACGTCAGTGATCATGACAGATATGAAAACATGAATAAATAAGGAAGTATAGACAAAATATTAAAGATATTTAGGAATAATAGAGGTGACGGATCTTCTACTAACCTATGATACTATGATATCTTGGATCTCCAACCTGGGAATACAAATTCAGGGTCGTCAAAAAGTGACCTAGTTAGTGGTAAAGTGAAGGAAGCAGTAATATATAATATAATAGTAGTACAACCACGATATTATATAATACACATTTAAATATCAGTGATACATTATAATTATACTAACAATCGAGATATATACATAGATATAAACATGGGCTATATTAGCACTATAACATTATAAATGCCTAGCATGTTATAACGGTGTTAATTCAACAATATTATTTAATTATATAATATTCATAATAATAAATATATTCAGGAAGAGTCTTATATATTACCAAACATTATATTATTATGTTATACCAGTAAAATCAATCTGTTGAAGTAAGATATATCAAGTTTTATTATTGTATATTTATTATTTAAACTAATAATAACAGTAAAAGAATGGTATATTAATTAAGATGAACAGTTATACATGAAGTAAGCAGAACAACCATACTATATTATTGTGGTTATACAGCAAAAATGTGACTACAGAGAATATATGGAACAGAGAGTACATGAGATATAGTTTATTTGTGTACATGAATAGTGTATCTATGTAGAATACAGGAAATGCAAAGTATACATGTGATATGATGGTAAATAAGATAGCAGAAAGTGTAACAAGTATATATAGATAATAATATACATATATCGAGCATGTCATGTGGTATATACAATAATAACAATCAGTACCGCCTGGTATTTTAATCAATCTCTTCTAGTGTCCTATACAACTGACAGTTCATATAGAAGCTCGTTGATTGCGTTCAAACCTACACATAGAAAATACAGAATTTTAGGAATACAGAACAGAAGTGCAAGTGCTCAATGCTACCGCTATAGTGAGTGGCTATACGGGTTGTGATCACAATGAGGGACTAGCGATGGAAGCTTTTTGTAAGTTCTCTTTAGGTTACTAAAAATGGTTAAAATTCTTCTCTTGTTCTTTAAAAGAAAAAAAATAAGTTATGTTAAATTGTGAAAGTGATAGATAGAAGGAAATGATGATTCGAAAAATAGAAAACTAAGTTAAAGAAAGAAATAAAAAAATGAATAAAAGCTGAGAGTGGTGGTGATCTAAATTAAAGGATTAAAAGAAAGGAAGAAAAAATAAAAGAACTTACCTACCACTTCCGGTTGATGACTTACCTGGAGTCCTTATCAATGATGTACTTTTTCTTGAAGGCAAGTGAGCATGACAGATGAGATCTTCCCCATTCCTAATCTACACTACGAAATGAAGGTAAAAAGCTATACTACCATAGAAATGGTTGTTCATCACCATAAGCCATCAACGACACTCACAAGGGCGAGGCAACTTTAAAGCTTTTGGAGTCGTTTGGATTCACAAACATAGAAGAGAGAAGTAACAAAACAAGAGTAGAAAATTTTTTTGATTGAATTTAATGACAATGAAAGAAAGGAAGAATACTTACACCAGTGTCACTCTCAGTACAAGCATCACTCTTGTTCTCCCATGAAACTGTTCTTCGATCTAAATTACATTAAAAAATAAAAATTATATTTAAAAGAGAAAGAAAAACCTAAGTTAAGCCTATACAAAAAACTATTCTATTCTCTACTTGATTGTCCATTTTGCCTATGAATTTGTAGGTATTTATATGAGAAATGGGGAGGGGAGAGCGCGCTTGAGGATGAGACCAAATCGCTATCTCAATAAAAAAAGATCTTCTGATAAGGGTGGAGGGTGGAGATAAGGTTGGAGATAAGGACAAAATTACTTGCCAACAGAAAAGATCTTTTGATAAAGTTGGAGAAAATGTTGGAGATAAATATTTGTTTATCTGTTGATCTTTAGTTGGATTTTATCTTATCTCTCTAAATCTTTTAAATAACATCCCAATCATTTATATATCCCTTTGTATATTGATAGGGTTGCTTTTGGGCTGTTGGATTTGCCTCTATCCTCATTTATCCTCATTGATTCTCCAAGCTAACAACTAGATCTTCAAAAATCTAATTTTAACTGAATTAGATCTGAGTTATCCTCTTTGATATGCTCAATCTTCAGTTGTGATTTAAATCCTCCCAAGAATCTGATTTGTTGGCTTGGATTTGTGATTTATCTTCTCTCATCATATCATGCACAAATTAGGTATTATGACAGTATAATTGTAGGATTTATTACAGAATGGGTGTAGGAATCTAATAACAAATATGCAATATATGTGTCCAAACACACCCTACACCTATCCTTTGCTCGTCCTCGAGTAAAACAATTAAATAGAACTAACCTAACTCACTTTCATAGGAATCACGATTGCACTTAGCATGTGCAACAAGCTGTTAAAACTCTAGGTTACCCCTAGAGGACGAGTTTTATCTCATGAGGGTTTTCAGTGGATTACACCTACAAAATCCAAAAGAAAGAGAAACAAAGTGTTAGTATTTTCGAAAAGCATTTTGAAAAAGAGAGAAATATTTAAAGTATTATTATAAGAGTTCAAGTAATCTATAAGTTATAGGAAAATCAAAATTTTCATTCTTAAAGTTAGTCTCTATTCAAAAACTTGCTATCAATCAAGGTAAGGAGTTAAACTACATTTCTTATCTTATCTATTATTTACCCCAAATCATATGCACTTTTGTGATCGTGAAATTTTGACTAGGATTTTTAACTCTAACTCTTATTTCTTATTTTTTTATATTTTTATATTTTTGGCGGTATTATTTCTTAGTCTCTTAGGCTTTCTAATCAGCCCATATAACAAGCCTTTAGTTAGTGACACCCAAACCGACAGTCTTAGGGCACCGGGTGAGAAAACACCCCAAGGACTTATGGACTCGAGAAAACAAGGCCACAAAACTAAAATTTTATTTATTATATAGATCACTTTTAGGCGTGAATACTTATGCATTATGAGGCACAAGTACCCAGCTTAATCAGAGAATTTTTTATATATATATATTTTTTATTTTTTATTTTTTTAATAAGGCATAAGAATCTTTGTTAGCGTGTAAGTGATATAAAGTTGCATATTTTATCAAGGTAAAGATTAAGACTAAATTACTTTTTCAAGTTTCTTCCTACCCTAGAAATCAAACAATTAATGTTATTTTGACCAAGTATAAGAAATCCTAATTATGATTTTCCTATTCCTTAAAAATTGACTTAATTTCTTACAAAAAATATGTCAAAATATTGTTCCTCTTTTCAAAAAATTTTAAAGGCAAAGCAAATATTAATTTTTTAATTTTTTAATTTTAAATAAAAAGAAAACCTATGTTATAATAGAACCCTCCCCCTATCTATCTCATGCATTGTCCTTAATGTATGAATGAATGCACAAATACATGAAAAAGAAGAAAGGGAAGGAAAATATTACCTTAAGGTGGTAGTTCTGGTGGTAGTCGGATTGAGTGAAGCGTTGCTACCCAATCAAGATAAAGTGGTAGTTCACGGAACCCACCTTTATTGACCTCTTTTCTATTTACATATTTATAGTCCCCAATATGAATAGGATCATGAAAGATCCTATCATGAAACTTGTTCCCTTTACATGGCCAGTCTTGAAAAATCATTACAGAGTCATCATGGTCTATACTTATGTCCAACAAAAGAATGTGACTTGGTGGAATGATTGACTTGGGCTCAGGAGTGATAGGTTCTAGAATCAATAATAACTTGGGAAAAGCAACTTTGGGTTTGAGAGTCAGTTTTGATTCAAGAGTTAAGTTCAAATCAAAGAATTGAAATTCATATTCTTTTTCCATCAATGAAATGTGACTATCCAAATTTGGTGATTCATTTTCTAGATCTATAGGTACGAGAATAAATGTTGGCTCAAGAAATTGGTCCAAATTTGATAAGGATACCGGATTCAACATAGATTCGAAGATAGAAACTGAATCACAAGGTTGGGGATCGGGCTTACATTCACATTCAAGTTCAATCTCATTGAATGGAAAGATTACCAATTTTTTCAAGTTGTAGAATTGGTCAAGTTCAAGTTTGTGTGATGAAATTGAATCTTGGTCAAAGTCTTCAAGATACCATAATTCTTGATTTTCATGAATATAGCTAGAAGTGTTGGGAATAGTTAAAGATTGGGTAGGGTGAGTTTCCTTATTCCTACGCATGTTTTCCAATCGATTAAGCTTGCTTCTATCATATCGAGTGGATCACTTTGGAATTGAATCATAGATTCTATACTCTTTTCTAAGTCGGTATGTACCTTTTGTTGTGGGACTTGGGAAATGGAGTAATGATCTTCGATTTGAAAATTTTTATGGGATTTCAAGTCTACTAGATTTTGAATTCATCGCTCGAGCTCTTCTAAGGCTTCCATCCACTTTTCCCAGTCAATTGATTCTTCTGTTGGTTGTTCAAGAAAAGAGGTATATGAAGTTGGATGTTGGTAAGGTTTTTGATCATATGGCTCGGGAGAGTTGTATCCCTACTGACTCCGTGAAGTGATGATTGTTCCAGTCTTATTCATAGTATTGAGACTGGGGCATATATTGATTCAGATAAGACCAATCTAGCATACTTAGTTGGTTAGAGTTATGAAATTTCGGGTTGGTAATATCCGAGTCAAAAGAGGTCGAGGTGAAGTATGAATTACTATATGCATTGGAATAATTATAATTGTGATCCATATCACAAAAATGTCAAAAAAATTGAAAACAAGCAAACAAACAAACAAAAATCTAACCTAAGTTAGGGTCGACCTTAAACCTGACGACTCCTAACTGGTTAGACTGTCCATGGGGCTATATTATAGAATTTGACTACAAGTTAATCGGCTAGGTAGGGGCAAGGCCAGTAAGAGGTGTCTGCGCCTAAGCAACTGGTCTAAATATGCCAAACTACCATTCTTCGCGATTTCGCCTCTCAATCCGTAACTTTAGACACCGATTTAGCAAGAGTCAAATTCTAATCAATTTCTCCCTTAGGTCAGTCTCTTATTGAGTCTGAGATGTCCCTAAGGCCAACGTCTACTCAGTTTTAAGTTAGGCTTGGATTAGTGAGTGAAGAGATTGTTTGTGGGTTAGGGGAGGGCAATGACTACCCCACCTTATCTTGTTAAGGATGTGCCCTTAATCGTATTTGTGCAAATGTACAAGTATATAGCAAAAAAGTAACACTTAAGCAATGTTTCATATAAGAATAAACCTTATACTAAATGCTATGCACACATACCTTGGCTTCAATACTCTTCAATAGTAAATAGAAAATGTAACGAAATAGACACGTGCCTAAATGCAAGTCTAAATATTTTTTAGCATTTACAAACAACAATTTACTGTTGAGGTTAGAAAAGTATGCACAGTGAGTTAAACAAAAAAACTAAATAGTTGAAGAAACTTTAAACTTTGCAATTCAACCAACTTAATGGCATGGATACTTTAAATCTCCATAACTTCATGATTTGCATGTTGCAATTTTCTTATAAGTGCTCAGATTATAGCGCCTGATTGTTGGGAATGATATACAGAGATATCCGCCATTATCCAGAACTGCCTCCACTAAAATAAAGGTATTGAAATATTTAAACGTAAGGATAATCTGACAACATAACAGACTCCGTGAATCTGGGAATGTTGTCGCTAAGCAGTATTCAGCACGGAGGAGGGAGTCTTCGCAAAAGGCCTTCACTGTAGGGGTCGGGGCCTCCGATTAGTGGAATGGCTCCTCCCGAGTTGAATATCCAGGAGAATAATCCCGGGTAGATGTAGTTGAGGATATCAGAGAGGGACTTCAGGTCCAGTGTGGATCGGGACAAGGCCCGAGGCCATCTTCTTCGACCAGCAATGAGCCAGCTGGTATGTCAAGTTTGTTGTTTGCTTAAGACGCCCCTGATGCAGTGGGACACATGTCACGATCTTGATGAGCATGAGAATTTGACCACTACAACCATCAAGGACTAGCCATGAGTAAGTCGTCCAAGACCAATCTAGCATAATCCCTCACTCTTTGGGTATGATGAATACTGCCCCTATCACGAATTCAAAGAGCACCAAATCATTCACTGTTGGGCCCTCCAAATGTACCTGAAAGAGCTCATTAACAGGGCCTACCATCCACTTTTGGGCCCTCTGAAAGTACCTGGAAGAGCTCATTCAACCAGACTTCCTCAAAGAATATGTTCTCATACTCGAAGTAACTTCCGGACAATCGCACCCACAACCTTCCCAGCTACATCATTTGATCACCCAGTATAAGGCAATCAATTGACCACATCACTCTAGACAAATGGGGTATATTTTCTTCCAACTCTAGTTCCATGTCTTCTCGATAATTAATGAAATGTTGTTTTATGCTCCTAACTATTGTGATCTATCCAACCAATGCAGTACATCCAACCAATACAATCCATCCAATCGATGCCGTCTCTAATCCACATGCCCCGAGGACGGGATTTCACCCATTCAAAGGCAGCCAAGAAATCTCTGTGGATGGGATTTTTCCTACTTGGAGTCAGTTCTTCGCTGATGGGATTTCTCTCAGTCGGAGGAATATGTATGCACACTCTGCTGATGGGATTTTCCTTGAAGTGCCAATGCAAAAATGCCTACTGGCACTCTCCCGGCTATCCTACGGAAGTCAAAACCCTCCTCTGTGGGATTTCCCCCACTTGAAATCCCCCACTCTGCTGCAGCTATTTTTCCCTCTCTGAGCCTCATTTAATGTTCCATTGATGGGATTTCTCCCTCTCAAAAGCACAAGCACTAGCCTCAGGCTCCCCTTATCTGAACTTATGCGCAGATGAACTCATGGTAGTTTTTTTCTATTAGGGCCCTTCCATCCATATTCTGATGCGGGGGTACGACCATGCTTGAGAGCTGCCATCCATATTCCGATAATGGGATTTTTTCCACTCGAGAGACAGCTCTGTTGTGGGATTTCTCTCACACAGAGGTCAACTCTACTGCTGGGTTTACTCCCACTTGGAGCTACCAGATCATCACGCCAATTTAATTGAGGCCCTAATTCAGAGTAGACGTATCCAATCTGTCATTAGATGACATCCTCACTTCAGACCACTTTTTTATAGGCCATCCGGGACCATGGCTACTCATAACATATGGTGTGTGGGTGGGTGGGTGTGTGTGTGTGTATGAAGGTTTTACCTTATCGCCTTGATGTACTAGTCCCAAGTGGCTATGGGCCGATGATCGAATTCAACCTGTACACAAAAAATTTAAAGTTTAGGAACGTACTAGGTGGCTCAATTTTACCACTATAACAAGTGGCTATGTGAGTCATGATTCACAAAGATAGACTGCAATGGAAGCATATAGGTAAGTCTTTCTTTTAAGTTACTAAAACTGGTTAAAAGTCTTCTTGTTTTGAAAAAGAAAATAAAAGAGAATACTAAGTTAAGTTAGAAAGAAAGTAGAATATAGAAGAATAAGATGGTGTTGGTGTTTTGATTGAAAAGAGAACTAAGTTAAATAAGAAAGAAAAGAATAAAGGAAAAGAAAAGTGTTGGATTTGAAGTCATTTAATAAACAAGAAAGGCAAGAAATAATAACGTACCTTGGAATAATTAAAGTAAAGCAAGCGATAGAAATATCGTAGATGCAACGATCGATTATGTTGAGCAACAATAAAGAAAAGTGTGATAATCACATTGACTGTCACTCTCAATACAACTCTCTTTAAAGAAGATTATATTTAGTGTCACTCTAATTACAATACTTCCTCTATTTTTGTTCATGAAACTCTCTAATCTAAGCTATAATGAAATTAAAATTACATGTAAAAAGAAAAAGAAAACCTAAACTAAAGCAACACCCTAATCTCAACTCTTTTTTGGAGTGGTACCCCTTTGCCTTCAGAAAATTTATAGCCAAAATTAGATATGAGAGAGCGTACAAAGACAGGAGAAAAATCTCTTGCCCAACAGAAAAGATCTTCCGATAAGGTTAGAGATAAATTTTTAGTTTATCCCTTGATCTTTAGTTAGATTGTGTCTTATCTCTCTGAATATTCTGAATATACATTCCAATCCTTTAGATATCCCTTTGTATATTGATAGGGTTACCTTTGGACTTCTAGATTTGCCTCTATCTTCTTGATTTCCCAGCTAATAAAATAAATCCAACTAAATCTGATTTAGTTAGATTAGATTTGTGATGATCTTCTCCTAACCAAATAAATCCATATAAATCTGATTTAACCGGTATTTATTTGGTATTATCTTCTCTCCCTTCATTAATCATAGCCGCGTGAATTAAACATTAAGACAAGGTGATTAGCATATTTATTACAAGATAAGTGTAGGATTGTACTAATAAAAAATGCAATTTACGTGTAAGATCACACCCCCACACCTATCTTTTACTTGTCCTTGAGTAAAATAAAGAAAAAAATAATTTAACACACTTTTGTAGGAATCACGGTTACACTTAGCATGTGCAACTAGCCGTTAAACCTCTAGATTACCCCTAGAGGAGGAGTTTTGTCTCGTGAGGGTTTTGAGTGGATTATACACCCACAAAATCCATAAAAAAAGAGAAATAAAGTGTTAGTATTTTGAAAACATATTTTGAAAAGACGAGAAAATATTTGAAGTATTATTGTAAAAATTCAAGTAATCAATAAGTTATAGGAAAACTGAAATTTTCATTCCTAAACTTAGTCTCTATTCAAAACCTTTTTATCAATCAAGGTGAGGGTCAAACTGCATTTCTTATTTAGTCTATTATTTTACGTTAAGTCATATGCATGTTTATGACCGTGAAATTTTGATTCAAAGTTCTTCAACTCAAACTCTTATACCTTATTTTTCATATTTTTGGTGGTATTATCCCTTAAATCTATTTGGCTTTCTAATCCGCCCATGTAATAAGCCTTAAGTCAATGACTCTTAAACCGGACGGTCTTAGGGCACTGGGTAAGAAAACACTCCAAGGACTTAAAGACTCGAGCATACAAGGCCAGAAAATTTTAAGGAGTTTATTAATTACAAAACTGGATAAGGGAGAGCGTATGAAGATAGAGGAAAAATCTCTTGCCCAACAGAAAAGATATTCTGATAAGGTTGGAGACAAATTTTTATTTTATCCCTTGATCTTCAGTTAGATTGTGTCTTATCTTTCTGAGTCTTCTGAATATATATTCCAATTCTTTGGATATCCCTTTATATATTGATAGGGTTGCCTTTGGACTTCTGAATTTGCCTCTATCTCCTTGATTTCCCAACTAATAAAATAAATCCAACTAAATCTGATTTGGTTGGATTAGATTTGTGATGATCTTCAACTAACAAATTAGATCCATATAAATCTGATTTAACTGGTATTTATTTGGTATTCTCTTCTCTCCTTTCATTAATCGTATCCTGCATGAATTAAACATTAAGATAAGGTGATTAGCAAATTCATTACAAGATAAGTGTAGGAATGTACTAATAAATAATGTAATGTACATGTATGATCAGCCAAATACCCTCCAAAGGAACAAAACTTCAGGTAACACCTTATTCAGTTTCATGCGTGCTTGAAATTTTGATGCTTATTTGGGACAACTCGGATTGTGCATACACGGTCAATTGCTATGTGAGACGCAAAGTATGTATATGAGGGTTTCCTTATTTGAATTATCCCATTGACGTATTAGTCTCATAGGTTAGAAGCTGTGTACATACAATCTGATTTACCCCCTTATCATATATGCATGTATAAGAATGTTACATTGCATGCTTGTATGTGTATCTTACTACCACTACCGACCCTTATTCTGTACATCCCGGGATGGAATTTCCCCTTCTTGGAGGGAGCGACGAAGGTTCACCTACATATATCCATGTTACTCCAAAGTGGGATTTCTGCCACTCGGAGTCTAGGCTCTTCTGCAGGGATTTTTCCTCCCAGAGTTTCAGCTTCGCGGCTCCGTTGATGGCATTTCCTCCAAGCACATGCGATCCTAACTCTGTAGCAGATATTTTCCCCTCTCGGAGACCCAACTCCGCAGCTGAGATTTCCCCCACTCAGAGGATAAAACCTACAAGCGCTGCTGATGGGACTACCCTCACTCGGGAACACAACAAACATATCAAACCATCCACACGCCAAAGTCAAAAGTCTTGGGTCAAAGACAAGCACTCCGAGGAGACACAATCAATTCCAAATAAAACAAATGGTAAAATGAATTAGGCAAGATTTATACAAACAATTCCATACCAAATACAAATATTTATTCCAAATCATTCTCTGAATACATTACTTGATTACATCTATAATGAGGAATACAAGATGGTGTCACATTCTTGTGTGAACATTTTTGAAAAGAAATACAGGTGATCTAGCTCCTATCCATCCGCGCCCCAAGGGTTTCCTCGAAGGACACCTCCTGGGAGAAAGCGTCCATAACAACATCCATGAGGCAACTCTGCCAACCTTCCACGAATCTTACTCAGGACAATACTGAGAACTCCGAGGAAGACGTCCGAGCAATAGGCGATACCTAGAGCCCAGAAAGAAGTTCGCAAGTCAATGGTGATATCCCATCATTGATGATTGAGATGAGAAAATGAATTTAAAATAAAGTTAAGAGTTAAAGTTAGAAAGTTCTTAGTCTCTTCTCAATTTATCCACGTAGCAAGGGCTAGACCGGTCGATCCACAGGGAAGGATGCGATGAAAGCTTTTCGGAACGAATTCTCTAACAAATAGCTTGGAAAAAGAATATTGATTGTAAGAAAAAAGATTTAATTAAGTAAAAAAGATTATAGTCTACTAATCATCTACCACAATTAAGTATTAATCTAAGAGAAAGGAACATAATATTGAATCCATAAAATTCAACCCTAGGGTTTTGATTAAAAATCAAGTAAGATGAGTGAAAATATTGCAAACCCTAATTAGAGTACACTAATTAAAAGTTAAACTTTTGTTCATCCTAGTTTCTAAGCTTAGCATAAGCAAATTCTTTTAAACCTAACAAGAAGCTATCAAAGTTTCAAAATATGAACTAAGAATATTCATGAAAAACTACAACCCTAAATTAATTCAACTTAATTAATTATTCATCTTCAAAATTTATCAATTTAACCCTAGGGTTTCTAATAAGTATGGATTTCAATCAGTTCATCTTTTGGACTAATCTTAGTTGGTCGACATATTAGCAAACTACAAGTTAATTTAGTTATTCATATTTTTTATTTTAACAAGATTTATTATGAAGAAAGAAAGTTGCATAAAAAGAAAAGAACAAAAGCAAATAAAAGAAACTAAAGCAATAAAACAATTAAATTGAAAAAAAAAGAGAGAGATGAAAAGAATAATAAACTTTTATTAATGGATGTCACCGGCCAATTATAAGTTCTTCTTCTTCTTCTTCTTCTTCTTCAAAAATCTTCTTCTCTAAATAGAAAGCAAAATAATACAAGAAATAAAATAAAATGGCTAACAAAAATCCTATACTCAATTTCTGAGATGCCTCTACTCTGTTGCTCTTCAGCGGTATCTATAGGGGATTTGAGAAGTAGAATCCCAGTACAACACTGCCACCAAAACTTACGCACGCGGCCCAAGAATTGCCGCATTTCCTCGGCCAAAAAGGGGAGGCCGTGGCACTTTTGTGGACTCTAGTCACGCGCTTTGGCGCGTGGTTTAATCTCATCCGTTTATGTGGAGATCTATCCTTGGAATCTTTGTCTTATACCCTAATTTTGAAATATTTCAGTCTTAGAGATCAAGTTATCTCTAAATCCGGGTTAAAGTCAAATTTTTCTCCCCTTTATCTTCATCTTATGGTGAAGCAATCAGGTTTAAATAGAAGTCCACATCTATCTTTAATTGGGATGGGAATTCATTTTGTTCTATCCTTCTCCTCCTCTAAATTTTAAATTAAATTAATTTAAAACCCAATTTAAATAGGATAGAAAAGATGCTTCTTTTATCTTCCCAATTAATCTTTATTTTCATGATAATTGTGGGCTTTTGGCTTCTTCTGGGCTTTTTCTTAGATTATGGAGGCCTACACATTACTAAACAATAAATGAATTAAATAGTAATATTTAACAAAAATTAAGCATGAAAATGTGAATAATAATATGCATTATTGATGACCAATCACACCCCCACACCTAAATTTTTGTTGGTCCTCGAGTAAAAATAAATAAATAAATAAAAACTAATCTGTCCTAATATCACTTTTGTAGGTATAACTATTGCACTTAACACGTGCAACAAGCCGTTAAAACTCTATGTTACCCCTAGAGGATGAGTGTTGTCTCGTGAGGGTTTTCAGTGAATTACACCCACAAATGCCATAAAGAAAGAAAAATAAAATGTTAGTATTTTCGAAATACCATTTTTGAAAGATAGAAAATATTTGAAATATTTTTGAGGAAATCAAGTAATTTATAAGTCTTAGGATTATCAAATTATTCATTCCTATACTTAGTCTTAATCAAAAATTTTATTATCAACTTAGGTTAGAATTAAAACTGAATTTCTCAATTAGTCTATTATTTTACCCCAAATTATATGCACCTTTGTGAACTGTTGGAACTTGCTTTTGATGATATATTTGTGAAGACATATCAATGGAGCTCTATCTTACAAGCCTATTCAAGAGTTCTACATGATCAAGACTTTCCAAAGAGAGTTGCTATTGATGTTATTGTAATAGTTAATAATATGTTCAAAGCCTTGAAACACACACACACACATCATTAGTCTATTAGTAGACTTGACCCTTCCTATTAGTAGATTTGACATCCTATTAGCAGACTTAACCCTTTCTATTAGCAGACTTGACCCTTCCTATTAGTTGACTTGTCCCCTCTTGTAACCGACTAATACCTTGCCTAGTTGACTTATAAAAGTCTTATAGTCGACTAAGTATTGCCCGGAAAAGATATCAACTTTCTGTTTATCAGCATTAGTCGACTTATCAGTATTAATAGTCGACTAAAACAAGTTATAGTCGACTTATAAACTCTGCTAGTCGACTAATTTCAGTTTTCAGAAACTTGTCTTTTGTTTCAATCATGCTCTAGTCGACTTGGCCCCTTTATTAGTCGACTAACCCAGTCTAAATTGCCTATCCTAGTCGACTAATGGCAGTTTCTGACTGTTGGACAGTTTCTTTTTCTGGTGTTTTATCCAACGTTTCAATATTCAAATTTGTTCTGATAACTACCCTAACTGACCCTAACTGACTATGGATTTCAGCTATAAATAGGTATGTTATCCTAGGCTAAAAACACCAATTCAAATAAAAAGTTTTCTGACCAAAAATTTTGTCAAAATTCTGAATTTCAAAAAATTGTTCCCACTTTCATTTCTTCACTCAAATTCCTACTCCATAGTGAAGATTTCTGAGAGTCCACCTATAAGAGCCCTTGTTCACGATCACATACAGATTCAAGGCTTATAGGATCATTTGTAATCACTCAAAGAGGAGCATTGTACAAGAGCGTCTTCAGATTGAAGAGAGTTTATACAAGGTGTTGTGGTCTTCTTAGTTGTAAGAAGAGTTGTACACATTTGATAAAGGAGATTTGTCAAGTGGTGTGCAAGATGTTGATTTTGGGTGTACAAAGTCAAGGGAAAAAGGAAAATCTCAAGCGGGTGGCTTGAGGACTGGATGTAGGTTACGAGAACTGAACCAGGATAAATCTCTCGTATTTGCATTTGTTTTACTTCCTGAGATTTAATTTCCTTTTATTGCAAGTACTTTATTTCTGTAACGCTAATATCTTTGTTTGAGTGTTGACGTATATTCTAGATCCTACAATTGGCATCATCTCAGGACCAACAATTGGTATCATAGCAGGTTCAACAATTGGTATCAGAGCCCAGCCTGGCATACGAGCCCTGCATACCCAGTCAACAACCATACAAGGATGGCAACGGAGTTTCCTTCGTCACAATTCAAAGAAGGACATTCTACACAACGTCCACCGCTGTTTGACGGATCCAACTACAACTATTGGAAGTGTAGAATGAAGATCTACTTGCAATCGCTCAACTACGAACTTTGGAACATAGTAGAAGCACCATACACAAAGCCGACAACCAACTACACCGCTTGGAGTGATGATCAAAAGAAGAATGCGTACCTTGATGCCAAAGCGATGAATGCTTTATTCTGCACACAAGCCCGGCCTGGCATACAAGCCCTGCATACCCAGTCAACAACCATACAAGGATGGCAACGGAGTTTCCTTCATCACAATTCAAAGAAGGACATTCTACATAACGTCCACCGCTATTTGACGGATCCAACTGCAACTATTGGAAGTGTAGAATGAAGATCTACTTGCAATCGCTCAACTACGAACCTTGGAACATAGTAGAAGCACCGTACACCAAGCCGACAACCAACTACACCGCTTGGAGTGATGATCAGAAGAAGAATGCGAACCTTAATGCCAAAGCGATGAATGCTTTATTCTGCGCCTTAACCAAAAAAGAATTCAACCGTGTGTCAACAGCCACTTCTGCAAATCAAATATGACACACTCTACAGGTAACACATGAAGGCACAAATAAGGTTAAGGAACCTAAAATTTCTATTCTTGTCCACAGGTTTGAACTTTTTAAAATGAAGGAGAATGAAACCATCTCAAAAATGGTTACAAGGTTCACCGACATAACAAATTCCTTAGCATCTAATTCCTTAGCATCTCTTGAAAAGGAATACATCCAAGTCGAAAAAGTTCGCAAGATCCTTCGTGCACTCACATCAGATTGGGAGAAGAAGACAACTGCAATCGAAGAAGTGAATGATCTCTCAACAATGACGTTAGAAAACCTTATTAGTAATCTACTAGCATATGAAGTGCAACTCGAAGACAGAAAGAAGAATGAACAACAATCTCTCTCAAAGAAGAAAGAACTTGCCTTCCATGCATCCTCAGATACAGACAATTCAGATAACGATGAAGAGGAGATGGCAATGCTTTCAAGAAAATTTAGAAAGTTCTTGAAATAAGGTAAGTTTAAATGTTTTAATTGTAATAAAACAGGCCATATGAAGAAGGATTGCCCATTGCTCAAAAACAAAGGTAAATTCAAGAGAAAAAAGTTCAGAAAGAAGAAAGACTACCAAGCTTCATGGAAAAATAGTAATTCCTCTTCCTCTGATGAAAAAGAAACCACTGAACATGCCAACATTTGTTACATGGCTCTAGAAGAAGATGAGGTACAATTTTTTGAACTTTTAGATGCATTTCAAGAATTATACAATGATCTTAAGAATGAAAAGATAAAGAATAAACTTTTGACAAAGGAAAATGAAAATCTTTTCAAAGAAAATTCTTGTTATGCTTCTCAAATTTCTTCTATAAATTCTCAAAAAGATGATTTTAAAAATGATATCATTATTAAAAAAGGATAATGAGAATTTATTACAAAATAATATTTTATTAGAAAGAGAAATTATGTCTTTAAATGAAAGAATTTCTGTTTTAGATAAAGACATATCAGTTTTCAAAATGAAATATGAGGAGATTCTGAAAAATGTGACTAAATTTAATGAAGGAAAAGAAAAGTTAAATGATTTGTTATCATATCATAAGATGTCACATAATCATTATGGTCTTGGATTTTTTGAAAAATCTACATATGTTAGTAACCCATATAATTCTTTTGTGAAAAGAAATACTGATATTATTTAAAAAATAATTAAGAACAAATTCATATAGATTCCTAAAAACTTAAGAATTGTTGATAAAAATGCTTATATTGCATCATACATACATGATATATGTAATTCATGCAATTATGTGTATACTAACAGATGGAAACCAAATTCAAATTGGGTTTGGACTCCTAAAGGTTAATGCTTTAATCTTCTAATAATTGGTACGATTCTTATGTCTATCTTTTAGGTACCATATAAGAAGTTTGATAAGAAAAATATTTTCAGAACATTTATCATATATATATGTTATGATATATTTTTTGCAGGGGGAGAACACATGTTTTTCTATATCTGTTATAACCTATTTTCTTCAGGGGGAGAACATATAATATATTTCTGCAGGGGGAGTATTCATGAACATAAAGTGTCATCATCAAAAAGGGAGAGAATGTTGGAACTTGCTTTTGATGATACATTTGTGAAGACATATCAATGGAGCTCTATCCTACAAGCCTATTCAAGAGTTCTACATGATCAAGACTTCCCAAAGAGAGTTGCTATTGATGTGTAATGTAATGGTTAATAGTATGTTCAAAGCCTTGAAACACACACACACACATCATTAGTCTATTAGTATACTTGATCCTCCTATTAGTATACTTGACCACCTATTAGCTGACTTGACCCTTCCTATTAGCAGACTTGACCCTTCCTATTAGTCGACTTGACCCCTCTTGTAGTCGACTAATACCTTGTTTAGTCGACTTATAAAAGTCTTATAGTCGACTAAGTATTGTCCTGAAAAGATATCAACTTTCTATTTATCAGCATTAGTCGACTTATCAGTATTACTAGTGACTAATACAAGTTATAGTCGACTTAAAAACTCTGCTAGTCGACTAGTTTCAGTTTCCAGAAACTTATCTTTTATTTCAATCATTCCCTAGTCGACTTGGCGCCTTTATTAGTCGACTAACCCAGTCTAAATTGCCTACCCTAGTCGACTAACCCCCAACCACTAGTCGACTAATGGCAGTTTCTGACTGTTGGACAGTTTCTTTTTTCTGATGTTTTATCCAACGTTTCAATATTCAAATTTGTCCTGATAACTACCCTGACTGACCCTAACTGACTATGGATTTCAGCTATAAATACATTTGTTATCCTAGGCTAAAAACGCCAATTCAAATAAAAAGTCTTCTGACCAAAAATTTTGTCAAAATTCTAGTTTTCAAAAAATTGTTCCCACTTTCATTTCTTCACTCAAATTCCTACTCCATAGTGAAGATTTCTGAGAGTCTACCTATAAGAGCTCTTGTTCACGAGCACATACAGATTCAAGGCTTATAGGATCATTTATAATCACTCGAAGAGGAGCATTGTACACAAGCGTCTTCGGGTTGAAGAGCGTTTGTACAAGGTGTTGCGGTCTTCTTGGTTGTAAGAAGAGTTGTACACATTTGGAAAAGGGGATTTGTCAAGTGGTGTGCAAGGTATTGATTTTGGGTGTACAAAGTCAAGGGATAAAGGAAAATCTCAAGCGGGTATCTTGGGGACTGGATGTAGGTCACGAGGACCGAACCAGGATAAGTCTCTCGTGTTTGCGTTTGTTTTACTTTCTGAGATTTAATTTCCTTTTATTGCAAGTACTTTATTTCTGTAATGCTAATATCTTTGTTTGAGTGTTGACGTATATTCTAGATCCTACAATTGGCATCATCTGTGACCAACAATCGGTGTCAGAGCAGGTTCAACAATTGGTATCAGAGCCCGGCCCGGCATACAAGCCCTGCATACCCAGTCAACAACCATACAAGTATGGCAACGGAGTTTCCTTCGTCACAATTCAAAGAAGGACATTCTACACAACGTCCACCGCTATTTGACTGATCCAACTACAACTATTGTAAGTGTAGAATGAAGATCTACTTGCAATCGCTCAACTACGAACTTTGGAACATAGTAGAAGCACCGTACACCAAGCCGACAACCAACTACACTGCTTGGAGTGATGATCAGAAGAAGAATGCGAACCTTGACGCCAAAGCGATGAATGCTTTATTCTGTGCCTTAACCAAAGAAGCATTCAACCGTGTGTCAACAGCCACTTCTGCAAATCAAATATGGCACACTCTACAGGTAACACATGAAGGCACAAATAAGGCTAAGGAATCTAAAATTTCTATTCTTGTCCACAGGTTTGAACTTTTTAAAATGAAGGAGAATAAAACCAACTCAAAAATGGTTACAAGGTTCATCGACATAACAAATTCCTTAGCATCTCTTGGAAAGGAATACACCCAAGTCGAAAAAGTTTGCAAGATCCTTCGTGCACTCGCATCAAATTGGGAGAAGAAGACAACTGCAATTGAAGAAGCGAATGATCTCTCAACAATGTCGTTAGAAAACCTTATTGGTAATCTAATGGTATATGAAGTACAATTCGAAGACAGAAAGAAGAATGAACAACAATCTCTCTTAAAGAAGAAAGAATTTGCCTTCCATGCATCCTCTGACACGGACAATTCAGATAATGATGAAGAGGAGATGGCAATGCTTTCAAGAAAATTCAGAAAGTTCTTGGAATAAGGTAAGTTTAAATGTTTTAATTGTAATAAAACATGCCATATGAAGAAAGATTGCCCATTGCTCAAAAACAAAGGTAAATTTAAGAGCAAAAAGTTCAGAAAGAAGAAAGACTATCAAGCTTCATGGAAAAATAGTGATTCCTCTTCCTCTGATGAAGAAAAAAAACACTGAACTGCCAACGTCTGTTACATGGCTCTAGAAGAAGATGAGGTACAATTTTCTGAACTTTTAAATGCATTTCAAGAATTATACAATGATCTTAAGAAAGAAAAGATAAAGAATAAAGTTTTGACAAAGGAAAATGAAAATCTTTTCAAAGAAAATTCTTGTTATGCTTCTCAAATTTCTTCTATAAATTCTCAAAAAAATGATTTTAAAAAAATGATATCATTATTAAAAAAGGATAATGAGAATTTATTACAAAATAATGTTTTATTAAAAGAGAAATTATGTCTTTAAATGAAAGAATTTCTGTTTTAGATAAAGACATATCAATTTTCAAAATGAAATATGAGGAGATTCTGAAAAATGTGACTAAATTTAATGAAGGAAAAGAAAAGTTAAATGATTTGTTATCATATCAAAAGATGTCACATAATCATTATGGTCTTGGATTTTTTAGAAAATCTACATATGTTAGTAACCCATATAATTCTTTTGTGAGAAGAAATTCTAATATTATTTAAAAAGGAATTAAGAACAAGTTCATATGGATTCCTAAATACTTAAGCATTGTTGATAAAAAATGCTTATATTACATCATACATACATGATATATGTAATTCATGCAATTATGTGTATACTAACAGATGGAAACCAAATTCAAATTGGGTTTGGTCTCCTAAAGGTTAATGCTTTGATCTTCTAATAATTGGTACCATTCTTATGTCTATCTTTCAGGTACCATATAAGAAGTTTGATAAGAAAAATATTTTCAGAACATTTATCATATATATATACACATGTTATGATATATTTTTTGCAGGGAGAGAACACATGTTTTTCTATATTTGTTATAACCTATTTTCTACAGGGGGAGAACATATATATATTTCTGCATGGGGAGTATTCATGCACATAAAGTGTCATCATCAAAAAGGGAGAGAATGTTGGAACTTACTTTTGATGATACATTTATGAAGACATATCAATGGAGCTCTATCCTACAAGCCTATTCAAGAGTTCTACATGATCAAGACTTCCCAAAGAGAGTTGCTATTGATGTGTATTGTAATGTTTAATAGTATGTTCAAAGCCTTAAAACACACACACACATCATTAGTCTATTAGTAGACTTGACCCTTCCTATTAGCAGACTTGACCCTTCCTATTAGCAGACTTGACCCCTCTTGTAGTCGACTAATACCTTGTTTAGTCGACTTATAAAAGTCTTATAGTCGACTAAGTATTATCCTGAAAAGATATCAACTTTCTATTTATCAGCATTAGTCGACTTATCAGTATTACTAGTGGACTAATGCAAGTTATAATCGACTTATAAACTCTGCTAGTCGACTAGTTTCAGTTTCCAGAAACTTTTTTTGTTTCAATCATGCCCTAGTCGACTTGGCCCCTTTATTAGTCGACTAACCCAGTCTAAATTGCCTACCCTAGTCGACTAACCCCCAACCACTAGTCGACTAATGGCAGTTTCTGACTGTTGGACAGTTTCTATTTTCTGGTGTTTTATCTAACGTTTCAATATTCAAATTTGTCCTGATAACTACGCTAACTGACCCTAACTGACTATGGATTTCAGTTATAAATAGGTATGTTATCCTAGGCTAAAAACGCCAATTCAAATAAAAAGTCTCCTGACCAAAAAGTTTGTCAAAATTCTGGTTTTCAGAAAACTGTTCCCACTTTCATTTCTTCACTCAAATTCCTTCTCCATAGTGAAGATTTCTGAGAGTCCACCTATAAGAGCTCTTGTTCACGATCACATACAGATTCAAGGCTTATAGGATCATTTGTAATCACTTAAAGAGGAGCATTGTACACGAGCGTCTTCGGGTTGAAGAGCGTTTGTACAAGGTGTTGCGATCTTCTTGGTTGTAAGAAGAGTTGTACACATTTGGTAAAGGGAATTTGTCAAGTGGTGTGCAAGGTGTTGATTTTTGGTGTACAAAGTCAAATGATAAAGGAAAATTTCAAACGGGTAGCTTGGGGACTGGACGTAGGTCACGAGGACTGAACCAGGATAAGTCTCTCGTGTTTGCGTTTGTTTTACTTTCTGAGATTTAATTTCCTTTTATTGTAAGTACTTTATTTCTGTAATGCTAATATCTTTGTTTGAGTGTTGACGTATATTCTAGATCCTACAATTGGCATCATCTCGGGACCAATCATTCCTATACTTAGTATTAATCAAAATTTTATTATCAACTTAGGTTAGAATTAAAACTGAATTTCTCACTTAGTCTATTATTTTACCCAAATTATATGCACCTTTGTGAACATGAATTTTTTTTTACTTGAGAGTGTTCAACTTCAACTCTCATGCCTTATACATTTATTATTTTCTTTTTTTTGTAAGAAGTTCGAAGTATTTCCACTTCGTTGCCTTTTAAGCACTTCTTTTTTATTAATATGTATAACTCATCTAATTTTCTTTCGTGTAGGTGTCAAGATTTCTTGAGGCCCTAATACCTAATTAATTGATTATTAGCTATGTTAATACATATATTATATATTTTTCTCATTTTTTGCTCAAACTTACCTAATTACCTTTCGCGTCAATACTAATGCTTTCTTAGGCCAAAGCACCTAGCTAATCAATATTTAGACTAGTTTATTTTATATATAATTTTTCTTAGACACAAGAGTCTTTGTTTGAACCCCAAATGTGCAAGTGTATAAAGCTTGCATATTTCATCAAGGTAAAAATATCAAGACTAAATTACTTTTTCAATTTTTCCTTCTATACCTAAAAATCAAACAAATAATTTTATTTTGATAAGTAGTAAGAAATCCTAACTATGATTTTCCTATTCCCTAAAATTAACTTAATTACTTACAAAAATAAACCAAAATATTGTTTTCCTTTTCAAAAAGTTTTTAAAAGAAAAAAATTTGAAAAACAATTTATTAATATCTACTTATGTTGGTATGTTAGTAAACCCTTCCCCTCACCTATCTCATGCATTGTCCTCAATGTATGAATGTAATGCATGAATACATGAAATAAAGTATAAAAAGAGGTAATAATAATAATATACAAATATATGTATAACATATGTATCTCCCTCACCAAGTTCTTTTTACGATTCATCTCTCTAGCACGCTTCCATTATTCCAATGGTTCTCTTTATAGGGCACAATGGGGAGGCCAATTTTGTTTTCGTTTTAGCTCTCTTACTCCACATTCTCATCTTCCTTAAGCTATTCTTCCTCATATGTCTACATCTATTGTTCAAAAATTGATTACCATCACACCTTTCAGTTGAAACTTTCTCACTATGAATGCCTAGGAATTCTAACTCAGTTTCATGCATCTCCTCAAAACTTAAATTAACACTTCCCTTGGAGGTATGAAATTAACCAAAATATCCCTTATTGGTTCTTCCAAACACATGTGTTCTTCTTCAAAGAGGTTTTCAAAGGTTAAGTCAATCAGAGGTTCTTGAATTATAATCTCATATGATATATCATTGATTGGCTCATAGGAAATGAAGACACTCAAATTAATTTTTTTTTTAAATGATTCTAAAATTAGGATCCCCAACATGTGTCTTCTCATTAATATAATCACACTTATCCTCAAATAATTCATTAAGAAATAGAGACTCATTCTTTATACCTTCACTTTCTTCTTCACAATTATTCTTAATGAAGTTTACCTCAAATGTTTGGTCTTTTATCTTACGAGGTTGTTGTTCTACATTGAAGACATTGACTTCTTTAGTCATGTCTTCAAAGGTCAATCTCATAGATCCGTTCCTACAATTGATGATAGCATTTGCAGTTGTAAGAAACGGACACCCTAAGATAATAGGAATTTGAGACCTAGGAGTGAATATAGGTTGGGTCTCAAGAACAATAAAATCTACTAGGTAGACAAACTCCCAACCCGGTTAAAGACATCGGTAATTTCTCCTTTGGAAATTTTTATCAACCGGTCAGCTAATTGGATTGTAACTTTAGTCAGACTAAGCTCGCTCAACCCAAGTTGTTAATAGAATGAGAAAGAGAGTAAGTTGATACTTGCTCCCAAATCAAGAAGTGCATGATTAATTACAGTTTGACCTATTGTGCAAGAAATGATAGGGCGATCGGGATCCTTGTACTTGATAGAGATTTGATTGGACAATAGCTCACTAATGTTAGTGGCTAAAAAAACCTTCTTGGGCACATTAATCTTTCTCTTCTTGGTGCATATGTCCTTAAGGAATTTTGCATAGCTAGGGACTTGTTGGATTGCATCAAGAAGAGGTACATTGATCTTGACTTGATTAAAAATCTTACGTACCTTATCCATTTGTGCACTTTGTTTATGAAATTACACCTAGAGGGGGTGAATAGGTGTATAGCTAATCAAATAAAAAATCTAGACAATTTAATATGAAATAATACAACTGATCACTCAAAACAAGACTTGAAGCCGGATTCCCTTTGAAGGACTCTGAACTTTTCCTCGTGATTCCTCTAGATAAGAGTTGAGGTTCTCAATTGCTATCTTGTTGAGATGAGTATTGATCAAATAAATGAATGATAAACAAGTAAATAGAGACAATAAAGCAATCGCAAACAAAAAGACTTGTTCTGAGGTTCGAGCCACTGCTCTACGTCCCCGCCTTCACCACCATGAAGGTTCACTATTCACTATTGGATCCTCCACAAAGGGACCTTATAACAAGGAATGACAACCACTCGAAGTACACAACTCCCCAACTCAATCCTCCACACCAGAGGCAGCACAAAGCCAATTGAGATAACAAGTTTTGGGTGATCAAGAGATCACAAACACTCTCTTTACAACTCTCTTACAAAAACTGTAACGCCCCGATCCTGCGGGTACGGAGACGTCACTGCAACGTATATACGTAGGTCAGAATTACCCTCACGTATATACGCTAAGCATCAGTACAGGCAAGAATCAGAGTACGGAAGCAAGTGGTGCATTATACATTCCAACATATGAGTACAATTACAAAGTTATCACCAGAGGTGATAAATATTACAATAATATTACATCACCTGATAGGCGTAAATGCGAGAATACAAAGAGATGTACATATATGAACAGTACAAAAGGGCGCTCACGAGGTAACTGGAGAAGTCGCGAGCCAACAAGGGGAAGCAAGGATGGGACTGGAGCTAAGAGGTGGCCCCCACAGATTCAAGAGGTGGCCCCCACCACGTATGTGATGTGGCACTTTGTTCCATGTGGCACTTTGCTCTGAGGGGGATGGATTCCAGAGGTGGCCCCCACCACGTATGGTGTGTGGCACTTTGCTCCGTGTGGCACTTAGTTCCATTCAGGATAACAGGTCACTGTATACAATACAGGATAACAAGGCAGGATTCCCGTAAACATGATAATATTGATAAGCCATAAAAAGGATAACTTGCACGGGGAATGGGAGGAAATGATGAATGCCGTATGATGCCTTGCTTATAGTAATGGAATAAAATATTGACGATTCGTGTTTAGAGGGATTTCAGGCCCTCAGAAGATACGTGTTAGGGAGATTTAAGGCCCCCAGGCTAGTCCGGGCGTACGGGAACTATTATAAGAAGAGCTATCAGTCCTTCATCATCTTCCAGTAACAAACCTCGGCTTGCTTATATATGGATGTATGTGTTGAGATGTACACCAGGACACATACCTAGATATATGGGCCAGACGAGTAATAATAATAAAAGATGCCAACTATGTATCCTGTTATGCCTGTTATGAACTCCCGTTATGCTTGTTATGATTCATGTTATGCCTGTTATGTACTCCTGTTATGACCATTTGTTGTGCTGTTCTGTAACTCAGGTTGTACGCGCTTGGATTACGGTAACATGAGGTAAAGGTATATAGATGAGGGTTTCCTTGTTTGGATTATTCCTTCGAAGTACTAATCTCATGGAGCCGTGACCTAAACCTGTACAATCGAATTTGACTGTATCGGACTTTACTTCGGATTTTCGGTTTTATGATTGCTATATTATGCCTGCTCGCATCCTGTTCTACCACTCGTGTTCTATTCCTCCAGTCTCTTGTTCTTCCCTTATCATACCCTGAGTACTTCCTGTCTAACATCTACTTGCTTACATGCTTCTGCTCACGACACGGTTTTCAATGCATGTTTATAATTCGGTTTTATCTATACACTTGTACTTATCTCAGCACGCCATCTGGCTTTTGTATCACCATTCGCCTGGGGAGTTTCATCTGACTCCCTGGATCCTCATGTCCAAGTCATGGAGCTTGGAGCGTGTGGATTCCCCTAGTTGCTGATCAGAGTGGTGCAGCGGTAGCGTGGATCTCAGCAGACCGTCCAGAGCTCTATCCTTCCAGGCCCCTCGGTGTGCCTCTCGAGTTTTCCTTTTGTAAACTCGTGAGTGCCTTTTGTACTGTTCATACTTGTACATCCTTTGTATTCTCGCAATTGCGCATATCGGTGATGTAATATTCATGTAATATTAGATCACACCTGGTGATAACTTTGTAATTGTAATCATGTGTTGGAATGTATAATGCACCACTGCTTCCGTACTCTGATTCTTGCCTGTACTGATGCTTAGCGTATATACGTGAGGGTATTTCTGACCTGCGTATATACGTCGCAGTAACGTCTCCGTACCCGCCGGATCGGGGCGTTACAAAAACCCTATAGAGTAAAATGTAAATTTGAAGCTCAAGGATGTAAATGAGAGTGAAAATCAGAAAAGAGAGATTTTAAGAGCAAAAAACTCAATTAAAACTTTTAAAATAAGAGCACAAAAGAAAACTTAAAACTTTTTCTCTTTGAAAGAAAAAACTAGATTTTTGATATGAATATTGTTATAAAATTTTTAATCCCAATGACCCTTTATAAAGGTTTTAAAAAAAACACTTTTAGAATAGTTTTACCAGGTCTGAAAAGGAAGAAATTGACCCTAGAAATTTAACTTTCCACATTTTAAAAGATATATATTTAAAAACTTTTAAAAGAATGACGTTACTGCTACTGCTAATCTAGCAGTCTGTTAATCGAGCGGCCGATCGACCCGGCCATTCAAAAAAATTTGACCGTTGGCTCTCAGTCGACCGTGTTTAAACCGAGACCAAACTAGTTAGAGTCGGTCGACCAGAAATGTGTACAACATGCACACCCCAATTGTCGTACGTTCGGTCGATCGTTCTGGCCTGTAATAGGCACGGTTAACTGCTCGGTCGACCGACCTAGGCCAAAAAACTGGGTCAAAGTAATTTTTACAGATAAAGAAAATTTTTAAATAATTTTTGTTTGAATTTTGGAAGAGAGAAGACATGTATAGCCAAGTGATACAAGTTCTAAACTGAGATAGAAATTTCTAAGAAAATGTGGAATAAGTATCAAAATTAAACATGTCAAAACCATACTTTTAAAAACGTGCACTTTTGTATGTGTATATCTTTGAGCCTCAAATCTATATTCTAACAAAACTAGTTTCTTACAAGGTTCTAATCGACTACAAGAATCTTCAAGCGGGCTTTTTGACTAAAAATATTAGTATTATCATTTGTATAGTACTAGTATTATCATAAAACATTATCCGACTCATACAACTTGTTCCTAAAAATCCATTTAGTATCAATTGTTGGTCTATTATGGGGTCTGGAATAAGATACTAAACTTAGTTGCGCTCAAATTGATTGAGCACTTCTTATTGTAAGCAACCAAGATGAATCGCCCTCGGCTTCGAGGATGTTCTTTGGTTCAATATGAGAAATAAAAGCAAAATGGCCACAAAAATCATAGAGTTTGGAGCGAGTAGTTACCCCCTTTGATACATCACCTATAATGAGTTCCTTGAGATGAGTTATAGCGAATTTTCAATCTTTTGGAAGTGGTAGTGTGGTGCCACTTCAACCTCTTGACCTCACCTTGTTTATCAAGCTTTGGTTATCTTCTTGGATAGGTGAGTCTTCAACGTTACTTTCTCCATGTCTTCACCTAAGAAATCAATCTCTATAATATTCTTAACAAAAATATTAGATTCTTCAAACTTAACATGCATAGATTCTTCAATTGTCAAAGTAGATTTATTGAAGATTCTATATGCGTTGCTAGTGTTAGAATAACCAACAAAAATAGTTTTAAAAGCTTTAGCATCAAATTTACCTAAGTTATCTTTAAATTTACATCCAAAAACTCTAAAGTAAGAAATTTTAGACTTTCTCAAATAGTAAATTTCAAAAGAAGTTTTGAGTATTTTTACAAAATAAATTCTATTTGATATGTAACATGAAGTGTTTACAACGTCGGCCCATAAATATTGAGGGAGTATGTATTCACTAATCATTGTCCTAACCATTTCTTGAAGAGTACGATTCTTCCTTTCAACGACTCCATTTTGTTGTGGAATTTTAGAACAAGATAATTCATACCTAATTCCATTTCTTCACAATAAGTGATAAAAGAATGGTTAATGAATTCACCACCTCAATCACTTATTATGTACAAAATCGAAAAAACCTTTTTCTTTTCAACCCTTTTTCTAAAAACATTAAAATACGAAAAAGCTTGATTTTTATGTTCCAGAAAGAAAACCCATCTAAAACGAGAAAATTCGTCAACCAATACAAAAACAAAATGGTTTCTATTTAAACCTTAGTTTTAGTTGGACCAAACAAATCCATGTGGATTAACTCTAATGGTCTAGATGTCATGATATCCATGATTGATTTGAAAGAGGATCTGGTTTGTTTCCCAAGTTGGCACATATCACAAATGCAGTTCTTTTCAAACTTCAAGTAAAGAATACATGGCCTAATTTTCTATGCCATAGCCAAGAATCCTCATTGAAAGCATTTAAACATGTAGCATTGTGATCTAAATTTAATATATCAATTATGTATACATTATTTCACGAAATCTGAAAATAATGCAAGCATCGATTTTACCATCTAAAACATGCAAGAAGAATCATCAAAAATAACTTTAAAATCTCGATCACAAAGTTGACTAATACTCAAGAGGTTATGCTTGAGACCATCAACTAAAATAACATTTTCAGTCAATAGAGATTAACCGACTTTAATATTATCTGTACCGATAATGTTACCCTTTGAGTCGTCTCTGAAGGTGACGGTGCCACCTTCATGATACCTTGATAGGGTTGCAAAATATTGATGTCCCAAGTCATGTGCTTTGAGCACAAGATACCACCGCCCCTTACGTCTTGGAGCCTTGGTGCGTACCTACATCAAATAATGAAGTTATTGATTTTGGTACCTATATTTTCTGGGTCCTATGACGTTAGTACTTCGAACCCAATTTGATTATTAGAAGCATTTATACGATCAAAATAAAATTTAACTAAGTGCCCTTTCGGCTGAAATAAGTACATGAATAAACTCTACCATACATATATGCATGATGTGTATGATGAGCATGTGAGACCCGAGCATGCTTAGTGTGTGATTAGAAGTGTAAGCATGTGTAGCATGAATATGTTTCTTTGAAGAATTTTCTTAGAAAACATGACCTCTAATTTAGCGTTATCAAACTCACATTTATTTAAAACATTTTCTAATGTGT